>CM028357.1:31156144-31364894 GCA_016618105.1 Dendrobium huoshanense
AGAATGAGACTTGGAATCTCCCCGTCTAAGCTCGAGTGGGAAGCTAGGAGGATGGGACTTGCATAAGAGTTCAAAAGATTCCAGTTTGTATGATTCTGATACACCAGATGTAAACGGGATGATAACAAATGGACGGAAGATGAAGATGATAAAGAATGGCTGGAGGAGGAAGAGGAAGATGAAGAATTGAAGGATGAAGGAAAAAACATCAAGATATGATGGATGAGGTATCTTCTTCGGGTGTTTATTTCAGGGAAATTGATGAGTTAATTAGTAATTCTTTTATAAGTGAAATAGAATTAGAGTACTATGCCACTCATTAAGAGATAAATTCATATGGTCATGTTATGGATATTGATCAAGAGTCGATATATTCATCTTATATGAGTGAAGTAGAATGCGAAGATTTTACCATGCAAAAGGAATGGACTGCGCGACCATTAATGGACGTATTCAACAACCGATTGAACAGATCCCAGATTATTCGGGCAAACCCAAAATTTGTCAAAAAAATATTTTGAAACAACCAATTCAATCAAAACATGAGCAACAGAGGGACTAGAACCAACAGAGTTAGCCTGGTCAGTTTTGAGAGGGTGATCGAAAATGGAACCGAGACCCTGTATGATCATAGGAAAGAAAAGATGAGGTCAAAAATTTGCAAAGACACCCAAAAAAGATGATAGGGGATTCAACATCCAGATCAAACGAAGGCGACCACCTTATAAACCGCATATAGTAATTGTTAATAAAATAGGAATGATGTACAAAAACACGGCAGCAATCCAAATAATTCTCTAATTTAATCAAGACATTCTTAGCATTAAGCACTTTAATAGAGAAATCACCAATGAGTTTAAGATTGAAAAAAAATCCTAATAGCTTCAAGTGATGGCCAGTGGGACAAAAACTTCCCAACCAACGTAAACTCAAATGGAACGGCAAGAGAAAGAACCTCAGTCTCGAAAATCCATAAGGAAGGCATCCCACGATGATTAGAAATCTTCAAATCATACAAGGAAGAAATGTTACCCGAAAGTGTATCTCTAAAAGACTTAGAGGATGAAAAACCCGCAAGAAAACCGGCATCGACTAACTTCGAACCAACCATCGAAAACAACTGACTTGAAAAACATAGAAAAGGAACAAGGAAGGCATAAGATCACTTCCCTGGCTAAAGAGGATGCGACATAAGGCATAAACACAACAGGAAAATCAAAATCACCACGGAGAGAAAAAAAACCCTAACAGAAAAAAATCCTGTATCCTCTTTTTCTGCATCGATTGATTCCAATGAAAAATCTATGATGAATTTTCTAATGAAATATCATTTGGCTTATATTGTTGCGCATTGCATACTAGTTGTCTAAAAATTTATGTTATGTCCTAAAAAAGTGTTGAAATTGAGCAAAGAATATTGAAAAATAATCCTAAGGTCCCTAAAAAAGCTAGAGTAGGCTTGTGCAGAGTGGACATTCGGCATATAATTAACACTCATTTTTTTTTATGGACACATGTTCCTCCCACTAAATTCAAACAAACATAATTATAAATGGCTAAAAACATGGGCACTATGTACTTTATCTCACTGATGGTGTCACAAAGGAAAGAACAAAAATTTGTCAAAGAAAATTTACGTTACATACTTGCATGATGGTTGATAAAAGTAATAAAAAAATTGTCATGGTCGAAAGTTATATATCCATTTTTCATGTGAAATTGGAATGGATTCACAATCAATTTTTTTGTGATTTTGACATGGGCTTTAGAGGAAGAAAAAGACATTGTATACCAAGACATAGAGTATCCCCGACAAAGCTCGAGTGGGAAGCCAGGAGGATGGGACTTGCATAAAAGTTCAAAAGATTCTAGTTTGTATGATTCTGATACACCAGATGTAAACGAGGAAGAGAAAAAATGGATGGAAGATTAAGACGATGAAGAATGACTGGAAGAGGAAGAAGAAGAATGGGAGGATGAAGGAAAAGAACATCAAGATATGATGGACGATGTATCATCTTCGGGTGTTTATTTCTTGGAAATTAATGAGTTAATAAGTAATTATTTTATATGTGAAATGAATGTAGAGTACTATGACACTCTTAAAGAGATTAATTCATATGGTGATTTTATGGATATTGATCAAGAGTCGACATATTGATCTTTAATGAGTGAAATAGAAGGTGAAGATTTTACCATGCAAATGGAATGGATAGCACAATCGTTAATGGACATATTCAACAACCGACTGAACATATATACCCTAGATTATCAGGGCTAACCCAAATTATGTTCAGAAAAAATATTTTAAAACATCTAATTCAATCAAAACACAAGCAACAAAGGGCCTAGAACCAATAGAGGTAGCCTGATCAATTTTGATAGGGTGATCAAAAATGGAATTGAGACCCTGAAGGATCTTAGGAGAGAATAGATGAGCTCGTAAATTCGGGAAAGATACCCAAATATGGACAATAGGGGATTCAACATCCACATTTAACGAAGGCGACCACTTGATCTACCACATCTAACAATGGTTAATAAAATAGGAATGATGCACAAAAATATGGTAGTAATCTAAATCATTCACTAATTTAATCAAGACGTTCTTAGCATTAAGAACTGAAATAGCGAAATCACCATTGAGTTTAAGATTGAAGAAAAATCCTAATAGCTTCAAGGGATGGCCAGTGGGACAGAAACTTCACAACCAACCTGAACTAAAATGGAACGGTGAGAAAAAACCTCTACCTCAGAAATCCATAAGGAAGGCATCCAACGATGAGTAGAAATCTTCAAATTAGGGAAGGAAGAAATGTTACCCAAAAAAAGCATCTCTAAAAGACTTAAGAGGATGAATTACCTGCAAGAAAATTGGCATCAACCAACTTCGAACCAGTCATAAAAAAATAACATACACAAAAAAAAAAAAATTAAAGGAACAAGGAAGGCACAAGAGCACTTCCCTGACCGAAGAGGAGGAGGCGGAAGGCACAAACATAGCAGGAAAACTAAAATCACCACAGAGGGAAAAAAAAACCTAGCAGAGCACATGTCATGTATCCTCTTTTTATGCATCGATTGATTCCTATGAAAAATCTAAGATGAATTTTCTAATGAAATATCAATTGGCTTATATTTTTGTGCATTGCATACTAGTTGTCTAAAAATTTATGTTATGTCTTTAAAAAGTGCTAAAATTGAGCAAAGATATTGAAAAATAATCCTAAGGCCCTTAAAAAATGCTAGAATAGGCTTGTCTAGAGTTGACATTTGGCCTATAATTAAGTTACACTAATTTTTTATGATGGACACATGTTTCTTCCACTAAATTGAAGCACATATAATTATAAATGGCTAAAAACATGGGAACTATGTACTTTATATCACTGAAGGTGTCATGAAGGGAAAAACAAGAATTTATCGAAGAAAATTTGGATTACATAAGTGCATGATGGTTGATAATAGCAATACAAAATCACCTTGGCCAGAAGTTACTTATCCATTTTCAATACAAAATTTGAATGGATTCACAACTGATGTTTCTGTGATTTTGACGTTGGCTTCAGAGGAATAAAAAGACTTTGCAGACCGGGACATGGTTCCCGATTAAGCACGAGTGGGAAGCCAGGAGGATAAGACTTGCATAAGAGTTCAAAAGATTCTAGTTTGTATGATTCTGATACACCAGATATAAATGAGGAAGAGAACAAATAGATGGAAAATAAAGACAATGAAGAATGGCTGGAGGAGAAAGAGGAAGATGACGAATGGGAGGATGAAGGAAAAGAACATTAAGATATGTTGGACGAGGTATCTTCTTCAGGTGTTTATTTCATGGAAATTGATGGGTTAATTAGTAATTCTTTTATTAGTGAAATGGAAGTAGAGTACTATAACACTCATCAAGAAATAAATTCATATGATTATGTTATGGGTATTAATAAAGAGTCGATATATTCAACTTCTATGAGTGAAGTAGAAGGCGAAGATTTTACCATGCAAAAGGAATGTACAACACAATCATTAATGGACATATTCAACAGCCGACTGAACAAACCCCAAATTATCTGGGAAAACCCAAACTTTGTTCGAAAAATGTTTTAAAACATCCAGTTCAATAAAACCAAAAGCAATAAAGGGCCTAGAACCAACAAAGGTAGCCTGGTCAATTTTGAGAGTGCGATCAAAAATGGAACCGAGACCCTGAAGGATCATAGGAGAGAAAAGATGAGGTCACAAATTCGAGAAAGACACCCAAATAGGGATGATAGGGGATTCAACATCAACATCATACGAAGGCGACCACGTTATCAACCACATATAGCAATTGTTAATAAAATAGGAATGGTGCACAAAAATACGGTAGTAATCCAAATTGTTCGCTAATTTAATCAAGACATTATTAACATTGAGCACTATAACAGAGAAAATGCCATTGAGTTTAAGATTGAAAAAAAATTTCCTAATAGCTTCAAGGGACAACCAGTGGGATGGAAACTTCCCAACAACCACGAACTCAAACGGAATGGTAAGGCAAAGAATCAGTATCAGAAATCAATAAGTAAGTCATCTCACGATGAGTAGAAATCTTCAAATCAGGAAGGAACAAATGTTACCTGAAATAACATCTCTAAAAGACTTAGAGGATGAAAAACCCACAAGAAAAACTTTGAACCATCCATCAAAACAACAGGCATAAAAAAACACGAAAAAGGAACAAGGAATGTACAAGATCGCTTCCCTGACCGAAGAGAAGGCGACGGAAGGCACAAACACAGCAGGAAAACCAAAATCATCGTGGATGGAAAAAAAATCTAATATAGCGCATGTCATATATCCTCTTTTTCTGCATCTATTGATTCTAATGAAAATCTTGGATGAATTTTCTGATGAAATATCAATTGGCATATATTTTTACACATTGCATATAATTTATCTAAAAATTTATGTTATGTCTAAAAAAAAAGTCTTGAAATTGAGCAAATAATATCAAAACATAATCCTAAGGTCCCTAAAAAATGCTAGAATAGGCTTGTGCAGAGTGGACATTTGGCCTATAATTATGTTACACTAATTTTTTATGATGGACACATGTTTATCCCACTAAATTCAAGCACACGTAATTATAAATGGCTAAAAACATAGGCACTGTGTATTTTATCTCACCAAAGGTGTCACGAAGGGAAAAATAAGAATTTGTTGAAGAAAATTTGGTTACATACTTGCATGATGGTTGATCAAAGAAATACAAAATCTCCATGGCTGGAAGTTACATATCCATTTTCCATGCAAAATTGGAATGGATTCACAACCAATGTTTCTATGATTTTGACGTGGGCACAAAAACGTCTTTGCAGATCCGGACATGGAATCTCCCCGACTAAGCTCAAGTGAGAAGCTAAGAGGATGGAACTTGCATAAGAGTTCAAAAGATTCCAGTTTGTATGATTCTAAAACACCAAATGTAAACGAAGAAGAGAAAAAAGGAATGGAAGATGAAGATGATGAAGAATGGCTGGAAGAGGAACATGAAGAATGGGAGGATGAAGGAAAAGAACATCAATATATGATGGACGAGGTATCTTCTTCAGGTATTTATTTCTTAGAAATTGATGAGTTAATTAGTAATTCTTTTATAAGTGAAATGTAAGTAGAGTACTATGACACTCATTAAGAGATAAATTCACAGGGTGGTTTTATGGATATTGATCAAGAGTCGACATATTCATCTTCTTTGGGTGAAATAGAAGGTAAAGATTTATCCATGTAAATGGAATGGACAACGCAACCGTTAATATACATATTCAACAACCGACTGAACATACCTGAGATTATCCGGGCCAACCCAAACTTTGTCCAAAAAATATTTTGAAATATCCAATTCAATCAAAACACAAGCAACAGAGGGCCTAGAACCAACAGAGATAGCCTGATCAATTTTGAGAGGGCGATCGAAAATGGAACCGAGACCTTGAAGGATCTTAAGAGAGAAAAGATGATGTCACAAATTCAGGAAAGACACCTAAATAGGGATGATAGGGGATTCAATATCCACATCAAATGAAGGAAACCACATGATCAACCGCATTTAGCAATTGTAAATAAAATAGGAATGATGCACAAAAAAATGGCAATAATCCAAATTGTTTGTTAATTTAATTAAGACATTCTTAGCATTGAGCACTATAACCGTGAAATCGCCATTGAGTTTAAGATTGAAAAAAAAAATCCTAATAGCTTTAATGGACGGCCAATGAGACAGAAACTTCCCAACCAACACGAACTCAAATAGAACAGAAAGAGAAAGAACCTCAGCCTCAGAAATCCACAAGGAAGGCATCCCATGATGAGTAGAAATCTTCAAATCAAGGAAGGAAGAAATGTTACCATAAAGAGCATCATAAAAAGACTTAGAGGATGAATTACCCACATGAAAATCAGCATTGACCAAGTTTGAACCAGCCATTGAAAACAACAAACACGAAAATACACATGAAAGGAATAAGAAAGGCACAAGATCAGTTCCCTGACCAAAGAGGATGCGGCGGAAGGCACAAACATAGAAAGAAAACTGAAATTATTGCGGAGGGAAAAATACTTTAGTAGAGCTCATGTCTTGTATCCTCTTTTTCTGCATCGATTGATTCCAATGAAAAATCTAGGATGAAGTTTATGATAAAATATCAATTGGCTTATATTTTTGCGCATTGCATACTAATTGTTTAAAAGTTTATGTTATGTCTTAAAAAAGTACTGAAATTGAGCAAAGAATGTCAAAAAAAAATCCTAAAGTCCCTAAAAAAATGCTAGAATAGGCTTGTGCAGAGTGGACATTTGGCCTATAATTAAGCTACACTAATTTTTTATGATATTCCTCCTACTAAATTCAAGCACGCATAATTATAAATGGCTAAAAACATGGGTACTATGCACTTAATCTCACCGAAGGTGACACCAAGGGAAGAACAAGAATTTGTCGAAGAAAATTTGGGTTACATACTTGCATGATGGTTGACAAAAGCAATACAAAATCGCCATGGCCGGAAGTTACATATCCATTTTTCATGCAAAATTGGAATGGATTCACAATCAATGTTTCTGTGATTTTGATGTGTGTTTCAGAGGAAGAAAAAGACTTTGCAGACTGGGACATGGAGTCTTCATGACTAAGCTTGAGTGGGAAGCTAGGAGGTTGAGACTTGCATAAGAGTTCAAAAGATTCCAATTTATATGATTCTAATACACCAGATGTAAATAAGGAAGAGAAAAAATGAATGGAATATGAAGACAATGAAGAATGGTTGGATGAGGAAGAGGAAGAGGAAGATGAAGAATGGGAGGATGAAGGAAAAGAAAATCAAGATATGATGGACAAGGTATCTTCTTCAGGTGTTTATTTCTAGGAAATTGATGAGTTAATTAGTAATTCTTTTATAAGTGAAATGGAAGTATAGTACTATGAATCTCATCAAGATATAAGTTCATATGGTGATTTATGGATATTGATCAAGAGTCGACATATTCATCTTCTATGAGAAAAGTAAAAGGCTAAAATTTTACCATACAAATTGAATGGATAGCATAATCGTTAATAGATATATTCAACAATCTACTGAACATACCGCAGATTATTCGGGTCAATGCAAATTTTGTCCATAAAATGTTTTAAAACATTCAATTCAATAAAAATATAAGCAAAAGTGGGCCTAGAACCAATAGAGGTAGTCTGATCAATTTTTAGAGGGCGATCGAAAATGAAATCGAGACCCTAAAGGATCCTGGGAGAGAATAGATGAGGTCGTCAAGAAAAAAAGGGGTCCGGTATGCAAAATTGCGTAATTTGAGAAAGATACCCAAATATGAACGATAGGGAATTCAACATCCACATTAAATGAAGGCGACCACTTGATCAACCGCATATAGCAATGGTTAATAAAATAAGAATGATGCGCCAAAACTCGGTATTAATCTACATCGTTCACTGATTTAATCATTATATTCTTAGCATTGAGCACTATAATAGAGAAATCACCATTGATTTTAAGATTGAAAAAAAAAATTCTAATAGCTTTAAGGGATGGCCTGTGGGACATAAACTTCACAACCAACCTGAACTCAAATAGAATGACAAGAGAAAAAACCTCTACCAAAGAAATCCATAAGGAAGGCATCCCACGATGAGTAGAAATATTCAAATTAGGGAAGGAAGAAATGTTACCCGAAAGAGCATCTCTAAAAGACTTAGAGCATGAATTACCCTCAAGAAAACCGACATCAACCAACTTCGAACCAGCCATAAAAAACAACATACACAAAAAAACATAGAAACAGAACAAGGAAGGTACAAGACCACTTCACTGACATAAGAGGAGGCGGAATGCACAAACATAGTAGGAAAATTGAAATCACCACAGAGGGAGAAACCCCTATCAAAGCGCATGTCATTTATCCTCTTTTTATGCATTGATTAATTCATATGAAAAATCTAGGATGAATTTTTTGATGAAATATCAATTGGCTTATATTTTTGTGCATTGCATACTAGTTGTATAAAAACTTATGTTATGTCTTAAAAAAGTGCTGAAATTGAGCAAAGAATATCGAAAAATAATCCCAAGGTCCCTAAAAATTTTCTAGAATAGGCTTGTGCAGAGTTAGCATTTGGCCTATAATTAAGTTACTAATTTTTTATGATGGCACATGTTCCTTCCACTAAATTCAAACACATATAATTATAAATGGCTATAAACATGGGCACTTTGTACTTTATCTCACTGAAAGTGTCACGAAGGGAAGAATAAGAATTTGTCGAAGAAAATTTGAGTTACATACTTGCATGATGGTTGATAAAAGCAATACAAAATCGCCATGTCATGTAGTTATATATCCATTTTCCATGTAAAATTGGAATGGATTCACAACCGATGTTTCTGTCATTTTGACTTAGGCTTTAGAGGAAGAAAAATACTTTATTGATGGGAACATGGAATCTCCTTGACTAAGCTCGAGTAAGAAGCCAGGAGGATAGGACTTGCATAAGAGTTCAAAATATTCCAGTTTGTATGATTCTAATACACCAGATGTAAACAAGGAAGAGAATAAATATATGGAAGATGAAGAAGATGAAGAATGGTTGGAGGAGGAAGAGGAAGATAAAGAATGGGAGGATGAAGGAAAAGAACATCAAGATATGATGGACGATTCCGGTGTTTATTTCATAGAAATTGATGAGTTAATTAGTAATTCTTTTATAAGTGAAATAGAAGTAGAGTAATATGACATTCATCAAGAGATAAATTCATATTGTTATGTTATGGATATTGATCAAGAGTCAACAAATTCATTTTCTATAAGTGAAGTAGAAGGCGAAAATTTTACTAAGCAAAAGGAATGGACAGCGCAACCATTAATGGACAAATTCAACAACCAACTGAACAAACCCCAGATTATCCTGGCAAACCCAAACATTGTCCGGAAAATGTTTTGAAACATCCAATTCAATCAAAACATGAGCAATAGAGGGCCTAGAACCAATAGAGATAGCCTGTTCAATTTTGAGAGGGTGATCGAAAATGGAACCGAGACCCTGAAGGATCATAGGAGAGAAAGATGAGGTCACAAATTCGAGAAAGACACCCAAATAGGGATGATAGGGGATTCAACATACACATCAAATGAAGGCGACCACCTTATCAACCGCATATAACAATTATTAATAAAATAGGAAAGATGCACAAAAACATGGCAGTAATCCAAATCGTTCGCTAATTTAATCAAGACATTATTTGCATTGAGCACTATAATAAAGAAATTACCATTGAGTTTAAGATTGAAAAAAAAATCATAATAGCTTCAAGGGACGACCAGTGGGATGGAAACTTCCTAACCAACATGAACTCAAATGGAATGGCAAGAGAAAGAACCTCAGTCTCAGAAGTCCATAAGGAAGGCATCCCGCGATGAGTAGAAATCTTCAAATCAGGGAAGGAAGAAATGTTACCCAAAAGTGCAACTCTAAAAGACTTAGAGGATGAATTACCCGTAAGAAAACCCGCATCGACTAACTTTGAACTATCCATTGAAAACAATAGACACAAAAAAATACAGAAAAGGAACAAGGAAGGCACAATATCACTTCTCTGACCGAAGAGGAGGCAACGAAAGGCACAAATATAGCAGGAAAATTAAATTCGCCGCTGAGGGAAAAAAACCCTAGCAGAGCGCATGCCATGTATCCTCTTTTTCTGCATCTATTGATTCCAATAAAAAATCTAGGATGAATTTTCTGATGGAATATTAATTGGCTTATATTTCTGCGCATTTCAATCTAGTTGCATAAAAAATTATGATATTACCTAAGAAAGTGTTGAAATTGAGCTAAGAATATCAAAAAGTAATTCTAAGGTCCCAAAATAAAGCTAGAACAGAGTAGACATTTGGCCTATAATTAAGTTACACTAATTTTTTATGATGGACACATGTTCCTCACACTAAATTCAAGCACACATAATTATAAATGGCTAAAAATATGGGCACTATGTACTCTATCTCACCGAAGGTGTCACGAAGGGAAGAACAAGAATTTGTCGAAGAAAATTTGGGTTAAATACTTGCATGGTGATTGATAAAAGCAATACAAAATTGTCATGGCCGGAATTACATATCCATTTTCAATGCGAAATTGGAATGGATTCACAACCGATGTTTTTGTGATTTTGACATGGGCTTCAGAGGAAGAAAAAGAATTTGAAGACCAGGACATGGAATCTCCCCGACTAAGCTTGAGTGGGAAGTCGGGAGGATGAGACTTGCATAAAAGTTCAAAAGATTCTAGTTTGTATGATTATGATAAACCAAATGTAAATGATGAAAAGAAAAAATGGAATGAAGATGAATACGATGAGGAATGGCTAGAAGAGGAAGAGGAAGATGAAGAATGGGAGGATGAAGGTAAAGAACATCAAGATATGATGGACAATGTATCTTCTTCGGGTGTTTATTTCTTAAAAATTGATGAGTTAGTAAGTAATTCTTTTATATGTGAAATAAAAGTAGAGTGGTATGACACTCATAAAGAGATTAATTTATATGGTGATTTCATGGATATTGATCAAGAGTCGACATATTCATCTTCAATGAGTGAAGTAGAAGGTGAAGATTTTATCATGCAAATGGAATAGACAGCACAACCGTTAGTAGACATATTAAACAACCAACTAAACATACCCCAAATTAACCTAGCCAACCCAAAATTTATTCGAAAAATATTTTTAAACATCCAATTCAATCAAAACACAAGCAACAGAGGGCCTAGAACCAAAAGAGGTAGCCTAATCAATTTTGAGACGACGATCAAAAATGGAACCGAGACCCTAATGGATCCTAAGAGAGAACATATGAGGTCACAAATTCGAGAAAGACACCCAAATAGGGACGATAGGGGATTCAACATCCACATCAAATGAAGGCGACCACTTGATCAACCGCATATAATAATTGTTAATAAAATAAGAATGATGCACACAAAAATGACAGTAATTCAAATCGTTCGCTAATTTAATCAAGACATTCTTAGCATTGAGCAATGTAACAGAGAAATTTCCATTGAGTTTAAGATTGAAAAAAAATTTCTAATAGCTTCAAGGGATGACTACTGGGACGAAAACTTTCCAACTAAAGTGAACTCAAACAAAATGGTAAGAGAAAGAATCTCAGCCTAAAAAATTCATAAGGAAGGCATCCCACGATGAGTAGAAATCTTCAAATCATGAAAGGAAGAAATGTTACCTGAAATAGCATATGTAAAACACTTAGAGGATGAATTTCTCGCAAAAAAACTGGCATCGACCAACTTTGAACCAGCCTTCGAAAACAACAGACATGAAAAAACAAAGAAAATTAATAAGGAAGGCATAAGATCATTTCACTGACCGAAGAGGAGGCGGTGGAAGACACAAACAAAACAGGAAAACTGAAATTGCTGTGGAGGGAAAAAACCCTAGTAGAGCGCATGTCCTGTATCCTCTTCTTCTGCATCGATTGATTCCAATGAAAAATATAGGATGAATTTTCTAATGAAATATCAATTGACTTATATTTTTGTGCATTGCATACTAGTTGTCTAAAAATTTATGTTAAGTCTTAAAAAAGTGTAGAAATTGATCAAAAAATATTGAAAAATAATCCTAAGGTCCCTAAAAAATGCTAGAATAGGCTTGTGCAGAGTGGACATTTGGCCTATAATTAAGTTACACTAATTTTTTATGATGGACACATGTTTCTCCCACTAAATTCAAGCGCACGTAATTATAAATGGCTAAAAATATGGGCACTATGTACTTTATCTCACCAAAGGTGTCACGAAGGGGAAAACAAGAATTTATCGAAGAAAATTTGGGTTTCATACTTGCATGATGCAATAAAAGAAATACAAAATCGCCATGGTTGGAAGTTACATATCCATTTTCCATGTGAAATTGGAATGAATTCACAACCGATGTTTCTGTGATTTTGACGTGGGCTTCAGAGGAAGAAAAAGACTTTGCAGATCGGGATATGGAATCTCCCCGACTAAGCTGGAGTGGGAAGCTGGTAGGATGGGACTTACATTACAGTTTAAAAGATTTCAGTTTGTATGATTTTGAAACACCAGATGTAAATGAGGAAGAGAAAAAATGGATGAAAGATGAAGACGATGAAGAATGGTTGGAAGAGGAAGATGAAGAATGGTAGGATGACAGAAACGAACATCAAGATATTATGGACGAATCTTCTTCGGGTATTTATTTCATGAAAATTGATAAGTTAATTAGTAATTCTTTTATAAGTGAAATGGAAGTAGAGTACTATGACACTCATCAAGAGATAAATTCATATGGTGATTTTATGGATATTGATCAAGAGTTGACATATTCATCTTCTATGAGTGAAGTAGAATGCGAAGATTTTACCATGCAAATGAAATGGACAGCATAACCGTTATTAGTCTATTGATTTAGAATTCAAATTTTGTATATTACATTCGTTTAATTGTATATTTTATGTATACATTTTATTATTTTAATTTATTATTTTATTTTTCTCCATTTTTTAACATGTTATAGTTGATTTGCAATGATGCAAGAATTTGTTCAGTTGTAATATATTGCAAATTTTTAAATTAATTTGGTAGAATTTTAGTTATGACATTAAATGAATTTGTTAAACGTGTTGCTCAGACTTTTTCAAAAGAGTTTAGGATTAGATTGGTACTTTATAATATAATTATATCAACATAAAATTTATTTTTTAAAATTTTAGCATTTGTATAAAAATAGAAATTATATATTTTAATTTATTAACATAACTTAATATTTATATATAATAAAAATATATATGATACGCAGTATTTTGATGCAAAACTGTCTGAAAAACTATTTGAAATAAAAATTGACACGTAGTGTATTAACAAAATTGCTAATGGAAACTAGTCCGTCGGAATTATTGGAAAAGTTTTATAGGGCACGTTTGCTGAAATTTTTTGTGGAGCCGTTTGCTAGAAAACTGCTCACAACTTCAATAGAATAGTGTCGCTAGGAGCTTTGGTTATCAACTCAGGTTTAGGCTTCATTTGAGACGGTTTTTTTATTATTTTTTAAAGCAGGTTTTAATTTTTGCACTAAAAAACAGCTTTAAGAAACAGTAAGAAAATTGTCCCGAAAAAAGACTTAGTTTGGGATGGCTTTCTTTTTGCTTCTTAAATCAACTTTCTAGTATAAAAATTATTTTTTTTTTTCCTAAAAGTTGCTTTAAGAAGCAATAAGGAAGCCATCCTAAACGAAACTGTATTTGGGATGACTTTCTTTATGCATGCTTCTTAAAGCAATTTATTAGTATAAAAATTTTAATTTTTGTATTAAAAGGTTGCTTTAAGAAGCAAAAAAAAAGCTGTCCGAAACAAAACTTAAGTTTTCATTTAGAACAGCTTTCATACAGTTTTTAGTACAATAATTATAATTTTGATTATAAAAAATTGTTTTAAGAAGCAGTTAAATAGCCTTCCAAATGAAACCTATGAGATTTTGATTTTGAAGCTTGCATATTCAATGTGAGTGTGAATTTGTCTTTAATTTATTTTTTATTTTTTTGGAGAAACCCCACGGAAGAGGCTTACGTGTTAATTAAAGAAAAGATACAAGTCCTAAAGGAAACAAAAGCTCGCTAAAAATACAATAGATAAAGAAAACCTACAAGCCTTAGTTTACACCTAATTACAAAAACAGCACCAAAAGGGAACAAAACAGTAAAGCCACACAGAATGCAGCAGCTAGAGGAACAAGTCACCATCAGTTACAAGAGACGCATCATGAAGACAAAAACCCTTCCAGTTCCGTAAGCATCGACAAACAACCCAGTGGAGTCAGCCGAAAATCACCTACAAAATTATAAAAGAAAGACCACAAGACTCCCAAAAAGCAGGATGAAAAAGAGCCCCAGCACAAAGAAAAGCCTATTTCCTAGCTTTCCTTCTACGATGTTTAGAACCACGTGAGAAAGTATTATCCACCACCTTACAAACATCAATACCATACATATCATTAAAAGAATCCATATTTTCCTCACCAATGTCCTCAATACCTGCTCCCAGAGAAGAACGTTCATCACCCCAAGCAATCGGCGAGATACAAGTGGAACCCACATTAGAAGCTACACAAACCTTGAAGTTATTTACAGACATAAAACACACAAGCACATCAACTAAAACCCTACTAGAAACCAATGAATTAGAAGGAGGAGAATCAGCAGGCGGGCTAGAATCCCCAATAAAGGGAACCGCCGAGCCAGGAAGAATGTTTAACTCAGGTTGAGCCTCATCAACCTGATCAGCCACCACCACCAAATCACTATCAAGCACCACCAAAGCACCGTCCGCATCTAAAGAAACATCAACACCTACAAAACCATCATCCACCTCACAGCCAACCTCAGAATTAACACAAGCCCCTGTTTTATCATCCTTCTCAACCAAAAAACCACCTTCCTTATGAAAAACAACCTCCCCATGCCCAATATCCTGAAGGACCAAATCATTAATCATAGGAGGAACATCACCAGGCACTTCACAAGATTCAATGGCATTCAAATTTACCCCCACATCAGCCATAGGAACCTCCGCAGAGTTAGAAATAGGGATAACAGGAGCATCATTCATTCGGTTAGGAGGACCAACATCATTATTAGGAAATAAGATCGGGCAACAATCCCTCACATGACTCAGGGATTTACAATGAAAACAGTAAGAGGGAAATTCCTCCATTTCAATCGCTTGAGTATAACCCATGGATTCTGAACCAATCCAGACTTGTTTAGCATATCGTATGGTTACATCCAACTCAACCAAAATACGAGCAATAGAGGGACGGGTACCATTCACCGTGGCATTATCGGTCCACAAGGGCCTTCCAAACATTGATCCCAACCCGTGAAGGATGCGGGGTGAGAATAAATGGGGATGAAGATTTGGAAAAGAAATCCATATAGGAACAATGGGCGATTCCACACTAACATTAAAATGAGGAGTCCATTTAAAAAGTTTCATAAAACAATTGGATATGAAATAAGATCGATGAGAAAAAACCTTACAGTAGTCTAGGTCATTCACAAGCTTAATCAAAATATTTTTCTGATTCAAAACTGTAACAGAAAAAGCACCACCAAGCTTAAGATTGAAAAAAAAAATTGAATAAGATCCAGGGGCGGGCGGTGGCCCGAAAATTTCCCTACGAGAGCAGACTCAAAAGGTACAGCAAGAGCATGGAGTTCCTCATCCGAAATAAGTAAAGAAGGCATACCCAGATGAGACAAAACCCTCAATGGCGGAAACTCTGAAGCAGGAGCTTCACCGGCTAAAGCATCCTGAAATAACCTAGATTTTGGCTTACCATCCAAGAATCCAGGATCCCTTAAGCGATTTGCATCCATTACGACCAAAATCACAAGAAAACAGAGGGTTAGGGAAGAATACAGAACGAGAGGCGAAGAGCGCGCTCGAAAACCCTAGAAAAAAACATCGTCGATGTTTAGGTTAGCATAGTCAGCCAATGCCATCCTTTTCTTCATAGGCATTGCCAACATGACATGTCCATAGTTGAGAAGGAGCTTCAATTGGAATTCTCCAATCCCTCAGAATTGTGTCATTGCAGAATCTTGGCAGGAGATAGATTTGGGTTAGAATGTGAATTTGTCATAATTAACTTAGAAGTCTCCAAAAAGAACTCCAAAAGAATAGTGTTCGTTGACATGGCAATGGCAACCAATTTCTTATAATGGATTTTGGTCGGTTGGTATTTCCTTTGGTTATTCTATCAAAAGTTTGTTGGAAAATATTTTTAATAGAATTTGGGCGTAAAATTATTTCCTATAGTAGTGAAGAAAATATATCCATAGAAATCCATTAGAAATTGTGTTATTCCATGGAAATTGATAAATTACTAATAAAACATTCCACCGGTAATAGCAACTTTTCCTATAGTGATTGAAGGAATTTCTTATGAACAATCAATCAGCCTATATTTTTTGTGTATTGCACATATGAAAGTATATGTTATGTCTTAAAAAAAATGCAGAATTATAATTTCAAAAAATTATGAGAATTTTAGATTTTTCTTTATTTAATTTTTAATTTTGTAAAGCATAAGTAAGAATAAATTTGTACTTGAAAAAATTTCAATGCATAACTTTTTGTATGTTACAGATACAGGCTTTTAGATATTTATTCTTGAAAATTTTTATGTGGTAAATTAAAAAATGCGTTTTTTTTTTGACAAATTATAAAATATTTTTTATCCTCAAAGATAAGAGTACAATAAAAGCTTCAAAATAATATTCTGAACCATCTTTAGAAATTTGATAATATTCTAAAATTATGATATTTTTCTTAGCAGTGAACTCTTTTACCTAGCGATGAAGTATTCTGTAAAACTTTGAAATTAGTTTATTTACCTCTCTTTTTACTGTAATGTGATATTATATATGATTATTTGCTTGAATTTTATATTTCTAATTACGAAATCTGATATGTGGGAAGTTCTAGTGCTAAATGCAAGCATTGGGAGTCATATGAGCCTATTTTTTTATATGCTAGCACAATGAGTCATAAGGGTCTTCTTCTACTGGGAGGAACAAGAGCTTTAAAGAAATATCATATTTTTGTGTTATTATATATAAAGTATTTGCTTATTTACTTTCAATGCATAGTCAACCTTATTTCAGTTATTTACAAGTAATATTATGCTTAACCTGATAAACTTCTAACAAACTATTTTAAAATTCAATTAAATACTTAATAAGTGAAATATTTAAAATTTTATATTTGTGAGTATGAAATACTAAGTTATGTTGGCTCACACCTATTAAGCTTTCTGTTTTAAGTCAGAGAAAGGGAAAAGAGCTTGTTGAGAAACTGATTATTCATGATCAGATTTATCTGAGTTTATATGGGCATTTTTTTTATATTGGTATAGACATGACTAATTGTTTAATCATTATGTTTATATCTATAGTTATGTTGAGCTTATTAGCAATTTTTGAAATTCTTATTTTTGATCAATAATAGATTGACATATTAGAAATATTGACTCATATAGGAACCTCTCTGAAGCCTTCCTTGAGCAGCCTAAAATCAAAGTCAATTTCTTAAAAATCAAAGGATTACCATTAATAAAACCATTGTTTACTATATTCAAGTCTTCATTGTAATTGAATTTAAATAAAAGGAAACAACATCAAAAGAAAAAAGTTCAAATTGTGAACTTATTGATTACTTCTAAAAGATTCTCATAAAAAAAGGGTTTTTGGTTGAATATATCATAATCTGTGTGGGCCATAGTCTATGGTTTAGCATTCGAGGTTTGTATGGAATAAATTTCTTACTGCTTTCTAAAGCAACTTTCTAATACAAAAATTTGAGTTCAAGAAATTTTTGGACAAGTAGTAAGGAAGTCGTCGCTAACGAAGCCTTAGTCGATCTCTTCATTCAAGAAACGAACATTATCATCTTGCAGAAGATGTGGTTTAATGGGCAGCCGGAGAAAGCATGGACGTTTGATGTGAGGTGATGGAGTAAGAGGAAGAATATAGATATATAAGGGAAGGCCGATTCATCCATAGAAGGTGATGATTAGAGCAAATAAGTTATGAAATTTCTGAGGGAGAGAAAGAGAGAACACACGCCGGAGCGAAGGGAGAGGCGAGAGAAAAAGCGCCTCCAAAGAAAAATCTTTGAAAGGAGAGCGAGTAAGGAATTTATTCGTAGCTATGGTTGTACTTTTTTTGGAGCAAAAGTTGGCCTTTTTTTATTCTAGAAAGCATGTGCTTTCACACGGTTCCACATAAAATCTCTTGGAATTGCGTTCCAACTGCTATGAAAAGGGCAAAGGGTATTGTGAAGAAATTGATGAACTATTTGATTAAAAAAATATTTAATCTTTTTTTAATGGGGTTATCTTTTATTGCCACTCCAAAAGGAGTGCTTAGAGGCGTAATTAATCCCTCGGGAAAATCGAGCAAGGCCACCCACTGACATCGGGCCCACACTTAATTTTCTCCACTGAAGAGGTGAGCCCGTATTAGAGGGGATTAGAACCCGGGATAGTGATTACCAACTGTGCTTGCCCACAAACCATCCTAAGCCTCAGTGGGTAAATATTTAAACTTCCCAATTCAAAATTTTTAAAACATTCTTATTCAATTTTTAATCAAAACATTTGTTATCATTTTATCACAAAAAATACTTTGATCAAAATCATTGTTCCTTATTATATGATAATAAGCCAGCACTTGAGCCACATTAAGGCTTCGTTTGGGACTGCTTTTTTATTACTTTCTAAAACGGAGTTTTAGTACAAAAATAAAAAATTTTGAACTAAAACTTCGTTTTAGAAAGCAGTAAAAAAACCGTCGCAAACGAAGCCTAAATTTGTAGAATTGAGAATAAATTCTAGTTCAAACTCAAATAAAAGGTGACATGAGCTTGTCTCGACTCATTTAGAGGCCTACTATGGAGCTTCAACACATGAAAGTGGAAGGGCTTCCATCTTCTCATCTATTTTGATCTTTTCTTTTTTATTATCTAGCATTTTTTCTATTTATGCTTTATATTTTCTCAATTCACATAGGCCTCATCAATTCTCCACCAAAATATTAGGGATTCGGAAAAAAAATGCAAATCTTACCGTGTACTCTGTTACATTAAGTGTTTGTTTGGAAGGGATACAATTTTTTTATAAATGTGATTATAAAACTATTATATAGAGTAACTTTTTGAAAGTTGCTATATAAAGCAGCTTCATAGCACAACAAATTCTTAAAAGTAGTGAAAAAATATTGTCCAAATAGAGTATAAGGTTGTGGTCTAAAAAGTAAATCAGTAAGGAAGTTATGCCGAACGAAGGATTCCTTTCAGATGACTTTTTTTATTGCTTCTTAAAACAAAATTTTAGTACAAAAATTAATTTTTTATTAAAACTCTATTTAAAAAAAAAAAAAAAACAACCCAAATAAAACCTTAGTTGCATCTAAGAATGTTACCTCCATTTTTTTCTAGAATTAAACACTTAACCTTATTGTCAGACAACCTAAATATGAGAACTTTTTAACATAATTTACTTTAATACCACATAATTCTTAAATATTTATATATCTAACTCTAACATATAAATTTTGATATTATTTATATAATATTTCTGTATCTTAAATACATCATATATAATTATATGATTTCTTTATTTTTATTTTTTCAAATATATGTGATATATTTATATATACACAGTTTAGGGTGTATTAATTACACGTACAAATATCAAAATTCAAATATTAAATATATAAATACATAAAAAATTATGATAAAAATTATGTGCTATATTTATACATAAATCCCCTCTTTTTTTAATATTTACAAGTCTCCAAAATCAGAAAAATGTAATTGCACTTCACAACTAGCGATTTGCTCAACATAAGCATACATTAGATAAGAGTTTTATTTGACTTGGAATTCCTAAGCATCTTCACGCGCCTTCTCTATACTGTTT
The DNA here is from genome assembly GCA_016618105.1 of Dendrobium huoshanense. NCBI lineage: Eukaryota > Viridiplantae > Streptophyta > Magnoliopsida > Asparagales > Orchidaceae > Dendrobium > Dendrobium huoshanense. The sequence goes on from CM028357.1 coordinate 31,176,214, forward strand.
TCTGCTACAGAAAAGGTCAATCAAGCCAGCTCTTACGTTCAACTCTTTTTCTTTTTTATAGCACAATAAATGAAGTGATAACGTACAGCACTGGTCTTCTACTGGAATCATGTAAGTAGTATTCTTCTCGGTCAGGATGTTCAGACCAGTTGACTAAATTTAATATATTTTTTGTAATTAAAATTACTAATTAATTTATAATTTGTAATCTATTGTCATGTTGCAATGTTAGTTCAGAATATTTAATTGCCTTCGTTGATTTTTTGTTATTGTAGAACTTATAAAGGTCAATATATATATATTTGGAAGTCAATGTGAAGTGATTGTAAAGAAAATGAAGAGGAAGAGCTAATAACAACCCTAAACCCATGATCTAAGTAAAAGATTTCAATGGAGAGAGAGAATTCGTAGCTGAAGAGAAAAGGAGCATAATTGATAAGTTGGTTGGTCACGGATTCTAATTAGGGCGTCAATGGTTGATCGATCAAAAAAATCTGAGTTCAAGTTGACCTTTTTATTAAACAAGTCTGATTCTGGTTGACTCGTAATCCATTAATGATCCGAAAATGACCTATTTAACAATTTTTCTAATTATTTTTGTTGCGTCCAGGAGTATTCACGGCGGTAGAGAAATATAAGATTTAACGTCTTAGCATTGTACGAAAATCCGGCACGCAATCAGATAAGTGAGAGAGGGTCTAGCATTTATAAGACACCAAGATTTTTACGTGGAAAACCCCTAAAAAGGGGGGAAAAACCACGGGGCCTAGCCCAGCTTGAATGAATCCACTAGTATTGCAGTCGATTACAAATGATGCCCTTCCTTGGTAGAAGGCCTTAGCTTGATGTACATCTTATGGAGTACATTACATGATGTAAATACAAAGGATCACTATTGAAATGTTCACTTTGTTAGAATGACTGCAGTCGGCAGGCGACGTAGGTCAGGAGGACCGTAGTCAGCTGGCGACGGAGGACTGTAGTCTGCGGGCGACATAAGTCAGGAGGACCGTAGTCAACGGGCGACGGATGTCGGAAAGACTGTAGTCGGCGGGCGACGTCAGTCAGGAGGACCGTAGTCGGCTGGCGACGGAGGTCGGAAGGACTGTTGTCTGACGACGAAGATTAGTAGGACAGCGTCAGGTAGAAGTCCATCAATGGAAAGAAATACATCTTCGCATAGATGTCCAGCAAAGTCTGATAACCGGTAGAAGTCCGGCATCGGGTAGAAACTTGGCGAAGAGTGAAGGTCCGACGTCGGGTAGAAGTCCGACGTCTTTGGTGGCAGAGGAGAACTCCGGCTTACTTAGGCGGAGTTTCGGCATCAAGAGGGAACTCTGTTGTTAATTGGGAAGGATTTCAGCATCACGTGAAAGTTGTGTAGAATTCCTGCGTTTCCTGAAAATTCGGCAGAGTTCCGGCGTCTTCAGGTGGCAGGAAGAGCTCCGGCGGTGGTCGAGGAGGTGAGGAATCTCCTTTTCCCCTTTCTCCTCTTCTTCTTCTCTCTCTTCCCCTCCCTCCCTTGGTGTAGAATGAGGGCTCTATTTATAGTTTTTCTGGAGTGGCATAGCCTGTAAATAGGTGTGAGATCAAGGGCGAACATGGAGTGGTTTGAATGGACGGCCAATATCGAATCCTTTGATCATGCACTATTCGTTGGACATTTTAAGACCTTAAATATTTTGGAATTCGATGATCTTGGGCTCGTTGGATTTGTCTCGTCGAGCCGTTCGATTCGAGTATAAGTTCGTCAAAATCGGAGACCGTTTGGTAAATCAAATTGCGGTTTGAACCTTCTAACAGCGCTTTGAACCCTTGATTCGGACTCATTTGAGCTCAGATTGGGTTGATACTTGTGTCGTTGGGTTCGTATTTCCGAGACGCTCAGTTTGACTATAAGTTCGTTGAAATCGGAGTTCGGGTGCTTCCAAAATTAATTTTTGAAGTTTCCAACTAGCTTTTGCCTCGAGATTCGTGCTCGATCAAGAAAATTTTTGCATGACGTATCAGTTGCTCCCCTATTTTCGGATGTCGAAGCTCCAGGAATCCGAAAATACAAGTGTTGACATTTTTGCAATGGCCGAATAGCAAAAATTTCATTCCAAAAGTTAAATATTTGCACATTGGTTATAGAGGTCCCGTCGAGCTCCGGAAGCGTCAAAATCGAGTCCGGAATGCCGAAAAACGTGTCTGGGGACCCCAAAAATGTCTGAATCGGACCGTCCAGGCCGAAAATCGAGCCCGGACACGCATAGGCGGCCGAACCGGCCGCCCGCCGCCCCCCGCCGCTCGCCGGTGGCTGCACCCGCGGAACCGCGCGGCGCTGAATGAACCGCGCAGATCGCGCGCTGTTCCGCACGCGGAACTCTGATCGCGCGCAGCGATCCCGGGCAAAGATCGCGCGAAGCGATCCCGTGCAGCGATCGCACGAGCTGCACCCGGACCCGTTCCAGGCCGAGCTCGCGCTGGGCCTGCCGCGCCTGGCCTGCAGCAGTGGCTGCCGTGGCCGGCCTCAATCCACGCCTTCTGGCCGCGGATTGGTGAGCTGGCCGCGCTAAACGGTGTGTCCGGTTGGCGCACCGCCTATGTGGGCCCCACAAGCGGGTATTTTGCCCTTTTTTCATATTTGGGTCCAAAAGATTCCCAAAAAATCTCAAAAAATCCCAAAAAATTCGGAAAAAATTTAGAAAAATAGGGAAATCCAAAAATTGCAATAACTTCCCCCTTCTTTCTCCAAAACCTATAAATAGGCCTCTTAGGCCTTTAGGAAACTTGCAACTTCTATTTCTTTCTCCCTCCGGTTCTCTGGCGGCTGAGGCTTCCGCAATTTGCAAGTTGGAATTTTTTCCTACTCGAATAGCGCCCCTCCTCGCGTGCAGAAACCTACGGGATTTCTTCCTCCCCCTCCGGTTTACTGACGGTTGAGGCTTCCGTTATTTGCGAGTTGGAGTTTTTTCCTACTCGAATAGCGCCCCTCCTCGCGTGCAGAAACCTACGGGATTTCTTCCTCCCCCTCCGGCTTACTGGCGGTTGAGGCTTCCGCTATTTGCGAGTTGGAATTTTTTCCTGCTCGACTTAGCGCCCCTCCTCGCGCGCAGAAGCCTACGGGATTTCTTCCTCTCCCTCCGGCTTACTGGCGGTTGAGGCTTCCGCTATTTGCGAGTTGGAATTTTTTCCTGCTCGACTTAGCGCCCCTCCTCGCGCGCAGAAGTCTACGGGATTTCTTCCTCTCCCTCAGTTCTTCGAGAGATTTGTTGAACTGCTGAAATACGGTGTCAGGTAGAAGACCGACGAAATTTCTACGACAGTCAGAATTCCGACAACTAGTAGAAGTACGGCGTCGGGCAGAAGACCAACGAAATTCCATCAACTGTCCGAATTCCGACGACGAGTAGAAGTATGATAGAAGTCTGACGGCGAGGAGAAGTCCGTCGTCTGGTAGAAGATCGACGAAAGTTTGTCGACGAGCAAAAGTCTGACGACGAGCAGAAGTCCGCTGACGAGCAGAAGTCCGACAACAGGGAGAAGTCCGATGTCGGGTAGAAGTCCGCTGACGAGCAGAAGTCTGAAGACAGGGAGAAGTCCGTTATCGGGTAGAAGACCGATGAAAATTCGTCGACGAGCAGAAGTCTGACGACGAGTAGGAGTCCGCTGACGAGCAGAAATTCGACGTCAGGTAGAAGTTCAACGTTGGGTATAAGACCGACAAAAATTCGTCGACGAGCAGAAGTCTGACGACGAGTAGAAGTCTGCTGACGAGCAGAAGTCCGACGTCGGGTAGAAGTTCAAAGTCGGGTAGAAGACCGACGAGAATTCATCGACGAGCAGGAGTCTGACGACGAGTCGGAGTCCACTGACGAGCATAAATCCGACGTTAGGTAGAAGTTCAACGTCGGGTAGAAGAGCGATGAAAATTCGTCGACGAGCAGAAGTCTTACGACGACTAGGAGTCCGCTGACGAGCAGAAATCCGACGTCGGGTAGAAGTTCAACGTCGGGTAGAAGACCAACGAGAATTCGTCGGTGAGCAGATGACTGACGACGAGTAGAATTTTGTTGACGAGCAGAAGTCCGACGTCGGGTAGAAGACCGACGAGAATTTGTCGACGAGCAGAAGTCTGACGACGAGTAGAAGTCCGCTGACGAGCAGAAGTCCGATGTCGGGTAGAAGACCGACGAGAATTCGTCGGCGAGCAGGAGTCTGACGACGAGTACAAGTCTGCTGACAAGCAGAAGTTCGACGTCGGGTGGAAGTTCAACGTCGGGTAGAAGACCGACAAGAATTCGTCGATGAGCAAGAGTTTGACGACGAGTAGGAGTCCGCTGACGAGCAGAAGTCCGACGTCGGGTAGAAGACCGACAAGAATTCGTCGACGAGTAGAAGTCTGAGACGAGTAGAAGTCCGCTGACGAGCAAAAGTCTGACGTCGGGTAGAAGATCGATGAAAGTTCGTTGAAAGTCCTGCAAGTCAAAAGTTCAGCGAGAGGAGGAAATTCAACATCAGGTAGAAATTTAACTTTGTGGAGAAGTTAAATGGAAGTCCCTTAATGACATTCTGGCGACGTTAACCAAGGATGTAAGTCCTATTCGAGGTTGTATGTTAGAACATTTGTTCGATGACATTAACCTGTGTGGAAAAGGTCGAGATAATCCACCAAGAATGTGAGACCTTTCCAAGGTTGTATGCCGGAGCCCTGCTAGACGACGTTAACCTGTGTGGAAGAGGTCAGGAGAATCCACTAAAGAAGTGAGACCTTTCCGAGGTTGTACGTCGAAGCCCTGCTCGACGACGTTAACCTGTGTGAAAGAGGTCGGGAGAATCCACCAAGGATGTAGGACCTTTCCGAGGTTGTATGTCGGAGCCTTTGCTCGACGACGTTAACCTGTGTGGAAGAGGTTGGGAGAATCCACCAAGGATGTGAGACCTTTCCGAGGTTGTATGTCGGAGCCTTCGCTCGACGACGTTAACCTGTATGGAAGAGGTCAAATCGAATCCCCCTGGGATTGATTTTGCTTTGATTGGGAGGGGGCGAACACCACGTATATCCCGAATCAAATGTGAAGAAAGTCTATCTTTAGACCGTTATTGTCTTTTTGAGGTCGAGGTTAAGACCTTGCCCAATGAGTAGAAGTCAATAGACTGTATAAAGATTGCAATTGATTTGAAGTATCCTTGCATTTACTCGGATATTCTTGAAATATCAACTTGGTGTTGACGGTATTAGAGGATCTATTTGACCATGGTTTGAGTCAAAGTTGCCCCCCAGTCCGCATCTGCTTCTTATGATATTGATGCTATGAGTGATCTTTTGAGATAAGAGCAAAAGTTGCCCCCCAGTCAGGAACCACGTTCCCACAGACGGCGCCAAACTGTTGCGTCCAGGAGTATTCGCGGCGGTAGAGAAATATAAGATTTAACGTCTTAGCGTTGTACGAAAATCCGGCACGCAATCAGATAAGTGAGAGAGGGTCTAGCATTTATAAGACACCAAGATTTTTACGTGGAAAACCCCTGAAAAGGGGGGAAAAACCACGGGGCCTAGCCCAGCTTGAATGAACCCACTAGTATTGCAGTCGATTACAAATGAGGCCCTTCCTTGGTGGAAGGCCTTAGCTTGATGTACATCTTATGGAGTACATTACATGATGTAAATACAAAGGATCACTATTGACATGTTCACTTTGTTAGAATGACTGCAGTCGGCGGGCGACGTAGGTCAGGAGGACCGTAGTCAGCTGGCGATGGAGGACTGTAGTCTGCGGGCGACATAAGTCAGGAGGACCGTAGTCAACGGGCAACGGATGTCGGAAAGACTGTAGTCGGCGAGCGACGTCAGTCAGGAGGACCGTAGTCGGCTGGCGACAGAGGTCGGAAGGACTGTTGTCTGACGACGAAGATCAGTAGGACAGCGTCAGGTAGAAGTCCATCAATGGAAAGAAATACATCTTCGCATAGATGTCCAACAAAGTCTGATAACCGGTAGAAGTCCGGCGTCAGGTAGAAACTTGGCGAAGAGTGAAGGTCCGACGTCGGGTAGAAGTCCGACGTCTTTGGTGGCAGAGGAGAACTCCGGCTTCACTTGGGCGGAGTTTCGGCATCAAGAGGGAACTCTGTTGTTAATTGGGAAGGATTTCAGCATCACGTGAAAGTTGTGTAGAATTCCTGCGTTTCCTGAAAATCCTGCAGAGTTCCGGCGTCTTCAGGCGGCAGGAAGAGCTCCCGCGGTGGTCGAGGAGGTGAGGAATCTCCTTTTCCCCTTTCTCCTCTTCTTCTTCTCTCTCTTCCCCTCCCTCCCTTGGTGTAGAATGAGGGCTCTATTTATAGTTTTTCTGGAGTGGCATAGCCCGTAAATAGGCGTGAGATCAAGGGCGAACATGGAGTGGTTTGAATGGACGGCCAATATCGAATCCTTTGATCATGCACCGTTCGTTGGACATTTGAAGGCCTTAATGATTTTGGAATTCGATGATCTTGGGCTCGTTGGATTCGTCTCGTCGAGCCGTTCGATTCGAGTATAAGTTCGTCAAAATCGGAGACCATTTGGTAACTCAAATTGCGGTTTGAACCTTCCAACAGCGCTTTGAACCCTTGATTCAGACTCATTTGGGCTCGGATTGGGTTGATCTTGGTGTCGTTGGGTTCGTATTTCCGAGTCGCTCAGTTTGACTATATGTTCGTTGAAATCGGAGTTCGGGTGCTTCCAAAATTAATTTTTGAAGTTTCCAACTAGCTTTTGCCTCGAGATTCGTGCCCGATCAAGATAATTTTTGCATGACGTATCAATTTTACATATGGGTGTAATCTTAATATTATTTTGTTAAATATCATAAATTTTATGATTAATAAATTATTTAAAATTTTTAACTAAAATAGGTTAATGGGTTGGGTTCGGGTTGCTTGCGGATCGAGTTCAAGTTAAAATTTTAGGCCCGTTTATTAAATGGGTCATATTCGAGTTAACTATATTCAAATGAGGATAAATTCGAGTCAAACTTGAACCAGACCCATCGACTTTTTTTTACGCACCTAATTCTGACCACAAGACACTAGAGATGGTGCAGATTATAGACAACAAAGAGGAGTTCTATGTGCGATCGTTGGAAGACGCACCAGAGTCTGAATCATCCAAAATTCGAACACTTTAATAGAAAATTCTAAACAAGGGCAAATATATCAATTCTTTTATTCAAGCCTAAATTTTTTAAAGCAATTCAATTTAATAATTAATAAAAAATCATCGTAACTATTTTACTAATTTCATTTAATTATGAATCAGTATTTAGTTTTAAAATTAATTTCAAGAGCCGAAAAAAACCATAAAAAAAATCTTTATGATCATTTGACAAAGGAGCCATAGATGCTGTATTAATTTGCCTCAACTGTGGGGCTGTATCTTTGTGAAGTCCTTCACTGAATGCCTAATTAATGTTGCAAAGTGTAAATTTATTGGTGCTTTCGTTGACCCAAACACTTAATATGTCGTCGGCGATGAGGCAGTTTTGTAGCATGAAAAAATAAATAATTTTTTTAAATCAGATTTATTAAAATATATAATTAAAAATTTTACTCAAATTTTTATACTATTATAAAGTTTTTTTTTTTTTGGAACGGTATATACCCGTATCCACTTCAAAGGGAGCGCTTAATCCCTCGGTGGAAGCTAGCGAAGCCACCCACCAGCATCGGACCCACACTTGCTTTGCCTCACTGAAGAGATGAGGCCATAGTAGAAGGGATTCAAACTCGGGATGGGAGGACCGTACGTTTACCGGACCGAATAATTATATGTGGAAACCCCTGAAAAGAGGAAAAAACCACGGAGTTTGGCCCAGTTTGAATGAATCAACTAGTATTTGTAGTGGACTACAAAAAAGGCCCTTCCTTAGGAGAAGGCCTTGGCTTGATGTCACAAATATACATCATATATAGGACATTACATGGTGGGAGCTACAACAATCAACATAGATGTGTTTGTTTGGTTGGAAGGGCCATAGTCGGCATGAGACAAGGGTCTAAATGATCGTGGTAGAAGGGCAGTACTCCGGGAGAATTTTAAGCGTCAAGCGGTGGCCCGAAAGAAGTTCGGGCATCAGGTGGTGGTTTGGTGGAGCTCAGACCCTCAAGTGGTGGTCCGACAGAACTCCGGGAGTCAGGTGGTGGTCCAGTAGAAGTTGGGACCTCATAGTGGTGGTCTGGCAGAATTCTGGCATCAGGTGATGATCCGGCGGAAGTCCGGGCCTTAGGTGGTGGTTCTGTGAAAGTCTGGGTCTCAAGTGGTGGTCTGACGGAAGTCCGGGCATCAGGTAGTGGTCCGACAGAAGGTGACGGCCTCAAATGGTGGTCAGGCGGAGCAATGATGTCAGCCGGTGGTCTGGCAAAACTCCAGCTGTTGTCGAGGAGGCAAGAGCGATATCTGATCTCTCTCTCTTGCTCTCTTACTTGGAGCCTCCCCTTTTCAACAGAAAGGAGTGATCTATTTATAGATTTCTGGACTGGCATGACCCTTAAAAATGTGAGAGATCAATAGTAAATGAGGATTGGTTGGATGGACGGCCAATGTTAAATCCCTTGATTGTGAACCTTTCGTTAGACATTTAAATGTCTTAATGATGTTGGAATTCTATGATCTTGGGATCGTTGGATTCGTCTCGTCGAGCCTCTTTATTCAACTATAAGCACATTATGTTTGGAATCCGTTTGGTAATCCAAATTGTGGTTTAAACCTTCCAACAACGCTTTCTAACCCTTGATTTGGACCCGTTTGGACTCAGATTGGGTTGGATTTGGTGTCGTTGGGTTTGTATTCTTGAGATGCTTAATTCGGCTCTTTGAAATCGGAGTTCGGATGGTCCCAATTTTAATTTTTGAAGTTTTCAACTTGATTTTGCAACGAGATTCGTGCCTAATCAAGATAATGTTTTGATGACATATCAAATGTAAAATTTAAATTAAAATTTTATAAATGGATAATTTAAAAAAATATTACTCAAACAACATATAATTATTGAAACTCCATTTTATGAAACTTCTTTTTCTCAAAATCTTTTTTTCCCTTAGCAAAAACAAAAATAAAAAAAGCTTTAATCGACTCATAGAAGTTGTTTTCTAGAAGTTTTCCCTTTAGTGATTAATATTGTACACTCATATATATATATCTATATGGATAACTCTTAAGTAACAGATATATACATCTACATGTACTAGGCTGAGAGGAGGTGAGGTACGGTTGCAAGTATGTACTTACGACCACCACTGCAGCCCCCGCTTAGACTTCATTTGAGATATCATTCTTGTTATTTTCTAAGCTAACTTTTTTAATTCAATCATTTCTAATTCAAAATCATTTTTTAATTAAAAAGTGGGTTAAAAATAGTAAAAAAAATAATCCCAAATGAAACCTTACAGAAAGATCCGACCATACGGAAGAATGGGGTGTCAAAAATGAGTTACAGGTCTGATTTGGGTAGAACCCGATAGTGATCCACTGTTATATATTCGACACGACCCTAATCCACCTGTTTTTAAAACGGATCATATTCTTAGACCTGAACCTGACCCCTTGGATCCAGGTCAACCCGACACGATCCGACTCACACGGTTTCACAGGCACATGGCACACCGGCGGTGCACAAGTGCGGCATGTAGGGTCGTTGTGTAAGCCGTGAGAGTAGCAACTACAAACTGGACGTCGGGCTGCAACGAGCATGCAAGGGCAGCGTCGTGTCGTAGTGGGCATGCGAGGGCAGCTGCAGATGGGACGACGCTGCAGACCGGTCAACCCGGGGTTGTTTTGGGTTTCCGGGTCAACCCGAACCCCAACCCAGTTTTACAAATGGGTTGACCCTAACCTGGAATTTTCGGGTCAGGTTCGGAACGAATTTTTGGGTTGTGTCAATGGAACATGCATATTTAAGCTAGAAATTTTGAATGGCCGCATTAACTTGATTTGTTTCGTTGTTGCACAACAAGCTGCATAAATTGGTCTGACTTTCTATTTTAAAAGCTTAGTAGCTGGGTGCGAGTCTTTTAAATACATACAACAAGATACAGTTGGTATCCAGTGGAGATCCTGAAGCAGCAATAAAATCAAATTTGGCTTTATTGGGAGAATGTTAGGTGCTATGGATGCTTATGTGTGAAACTGAAATAATAGAGTTGGCTATCATTGGACGGTGTGATGCTAGAACCAAAACAGTTTTCCATCTAAGATTGAAGCAGAACAGTTAATGGACAAAACGTAGTAGGAAGATGATAGCCGGACGATGTCGGTGGTCAAGTGATAATATTCAGGCGATGATCAAAAGATTGTAGTCTGACAATCATAATCAGGAGACTACATCGTTCGACAACTGTCATGTGATGATGATCAAGAAATGGCGATCGTGAGATGCTTGACGAGCAATGACAATCCAGAGATAAGGATGGGCAATGAAGATCTAGCGATGATTGTTGATCATAGACTTTGAATGCCATGTAAAGTTTAGAGCTCTTCCATGCTTTCTTAAGTATTAAGTTAAGATCCCCTCATATAAAACATAAGTTTATTAATATTTTTTGAGAATGATTGTAAAATTATCCGAAAATTTCATGATACTTTATCAGATTGTCCTTATTGAATTATTTAATCAAATGTTGTTTATTCATCATTTACGTAGCTTAATGATCTCAAAATTGAATGATCTTAAGCTTATTAGATTCTTCTTAATGAGATACTTGATTTGATTATAAGCATATAAGATTATCTAATCATTTATTTTATCCAAATAGTTTTTATTATACTTTAAATGTTTTATTTGCACTCTGATCAGGTCACTTTTGTGGGAACATTCAATTTGACTATCAATTAGTTGAAATCAAATTTCTTCCAAGTAAGCCAATTCTATTCAATTTGACTATAAATATGTCTGGACATATTTTAGGAATAATAGATCCTCATAATTTTTTGTTTTTTAAAGTAAACCAATTCTATTTCAATCACTAAAACTTCCATAGTTACATTTCATTAATCTGAAACAACATAAATTCAAAAAAAAAAAAAAAAAAATCCCCCATTAATCTTAAGATCTGGTACAGAACTACACGAATCCCGTGCCAATAAGTCCACTATGCAACAAATTACGCGCCATATTCTCCCTGGCGTTCATCGCCGTCAGCGACCGCAATCCATTCTCCGGCGTCATCTCATCGTCGAAAAGCTCGTATCCCATCTCCTCCCTCCCCAGTTCCTCCCCCCTCATCTCACATATATTATGCAGAACACAGCAAGCCCCAAGCACCACAGGCAAATCTTGCAACTTCACCTCTGTTCTCTTCTGCAAGCATCCCCACCTCATCTTCAGCCTTGCGAAAGCCTCCTTCCCCACCCTCTGCGCCTCCCCAATCCTCTCATTAAACGCGTGCTGCGCCCATGTCAAGTTCCTCTGCGAATAAGGCACCATAGCCCAATCCAGAAGCGGATAGCTAACCCCCCCTACAATCCAATCGTCCTTCAGAATCCCACACTGCGACGCCAATTGATAAAGGGCGGATTTTTCAAGGACCTGCTCATCCGACATGGATCCCGGCCACCCGATACAGACGTCCGTGAACACCCCGTCGGGATTCACCACTCCCTGCACGCTGATCGAGTAAGACGTCTTCTGATTCCGCTCCGTGTGGCGCCGATTGAAGTAAGACGCGACGTTCTCTTTAGGAGCGATGATGGGGATATGAGTTGTGTACATCGCCCCGACAATGTTCGAGATCCCTGAAACCAACTCGAATTTTCTCCGGGCATCGGCGAGGGCCGTCGGGTCGTCTGGCCAGCGGAGGAATTTGGGCATGAGAACGGATTTGATGGCGGCGCAGACCTCGAGGACGAGTTTGTGGCAAGTTGAGATGCCGAGACCGAAGCGCTTGGAGACGAGACGGAGGGGTTCCCCTGTAGCGAGCCGCCAGATGCAAACCGCGACGCGCTGGCAAACAGGAATCGCGGCGCGGAGCATTGTATCCTCTTTCGCAACCGCGGCGCCAAGCTCTTCGCAGATCATGTCGAAGGTTCCCCGGCTCATACGAAACGCGGCGCGGAATTCGGATTCCGGGAAATCTGGGCGATTGCACTGGTCCCACCAAGCGCGTGAGCGCTCCTTGACCCAGAGGCGTCGGGGAGGGGGAGCCGGCGGCGCCTTGCTGGAATCGTCGGATTCGGATCGGGGGTCGGAGTCTTCGGGGGCGGCGCGGCGGGCTCTCTTGGCCGGTGGCATTTCAGGGAGAAAGGAATCGTCTTGGAGAAAGGAGAAGTAGAGAGAGAAGTCGGCGTCGTCTAAAGGGGCCACGCCGGTGGTGGCTGGCAGGAAGGTAGAGTTCGTAAGCATTCGCAGGAATGAAGATGAGAAGGTTCGATGAGTGGGTGATGGAGTTTGAGAAAATAAATGGCGGCTTGGGAGATTTATATAGGTTATGGGATTTTGGCTGAATTGGACGGAAAAGAACGCGGTTGCGGCGTACTACATAGGAAGGAATCTCCATGACTGACCTCCAAACCGCGGCTCACGCGGGCAGGCCATTTTTACTTATTATATTCACCGTGTGCCACGTGCAATAAGTAGTAACGTGGCTTACCGAGGAATAATATTAAATGATGATATGTTTTTTTTTTTTTTTTTTTTTTTTTTTTTTTTTGGAATTTTGGAGCCTAAGCTCATATATTAAACTATGTCTCTATAAAAATTTCTATAAAAAATTTAGACTGATTTTAAAATTAATATAATATATAAATAATTCATATTATATAAATCATTAAATGAAGACTTTTTTAAGGACAATTTTTTATTATTTTATTTTTCACATGATTTCAAATTTTTTCTTGATCGTTATATTTTTATCAATTAAAAAAATTATAAGTAACTAAAAAAAGTATATTCTTCATAATAATTTTATAATTATTTTTATAAAAAAATACTATCATCCTAAATAAATTGAAGGCTTCATTTGTGATAATTTTTTTATTATTTTTTATAGTATTTTCTTAGCACAAATTTTTGTTTAAAATTAATGGCCAAGTGCTATAACTAATAGAGCCTTAATGATATTGTTGTGTCCTGGAGTATTCGCAGCGGTAGAGAAATATAAAGTTTAAAGGCTTAGCGTTGTATGAAAATCTGGCATGCAATCAGATAAGAGAGAGGATGTGTAGTATTTATGAGACACCAAGATTTTTACGTGTAAAACCCTAAAAGAGGGGAAAAACCACGGGACCTTGCCCAGTATAAATGAATCCATTAGTATTGTAGTTGATTACAAATGAGGTCCTTCCTCGGAGGAAGGCCTTAGCTTGATGTGCATCTTAAAAAGTACATTACATTGTGAGAATATAAACCATCATTATTGATGTGCTTGTATGGTCTGAAGGACTGTAGTTGGTGTGCGATGTAAGTCAAAAGGCCCGTAGTCGGTGGACGACGGAGGTCGGAAGGACTGTAGTCGGCGGGTACTGACGTTAGTCTGAAGGACCGTAGTCGGTAGGAGACGGAGGTCGGAAGGACTGCATTTGGAAGAAGTCCATCAATGGACAGAAATCCAACACCAGATAGACATCTGGTGAAAGTTTGACAATTGGTAGAAGTCCAACGTTTGGTAGAAATTTGGCAAAGAGCGGAGGTCCGACGATGGGTAGAAGTACGACGTTAGTTGGTGGCCGAGGAAAACTCCAATGTTAGATAGTATTCGGGGAGAATTCAGGTGTCATTTGGAGTTTGGGTGAAACTCCAGCATTACTTGGAGGTCGGGCAAAATTCCGGCGTCACTTGGAGGGCGGGCGAAATTCTGGCATCATTTGGACAGAATTCTGGCGGCGGTGGTCGAGGAGGAGTTCTTCTCTCTTATCATTTTTCTCTTCTCCTTCTTCTCTTGCTTCTTGCTTGGGCCCCCTCTCATGAGAAATGAGGGGTCTATTTATAGATTTTCTGGATTGGCATGGCCCGTAAATAGGTGAGAGATCAGGGGAAAATAGGGAGTGGTCGGATGGATGGTCGATATTGAATCATCGTGGACCGTTCTTTAGGCATTTGAAGGCCTTAATGATATTGGAATTTGGCGATCTTAGGCTCGTTGGATTCAACTCGTCCAGCCGCTCGATTCGACTATAAGCATGTCATGTTTGGAAACCGTATGATAACTCAATTTGTGGTTTAAACCTTCTAATAGCACTTCGGGTCCTTGATTTGGACTCATTTGTGCTCAAATTGTGTCGATTTTGGTGTCATTGGGTTCGTATTTCCGAGACGATCAGTTCGACAGTAAGTATACTGAAATCGGAATTCATATGATCCCATAATTAAGTTTTGAAATTTCTAGTTTGATTTTGCCCGAGATTTGTGCCCGATCAAGATAATTTTATGATGACTTATCATATATTGAAGTATTTTTTTGTTAAAATATTTGACATTAATTTTTTATTAAAATGTCCTTCAAATTTTATCGCACGTTAAAAATAAATAATTTATCAGAATTTTTTAATTTTAAAATTTGTAGCCAAGTGCACAATAAAAATTGAAGAAATGCTGACGTAATTGTTTACGATTATGTACGAAAGGGACGTGGGATTGGTGGAACGCGGGACCGTTAAGTGAGTTGGGTGTGTTTGTGGGTGTAATTTCGGACTTGGAAGTGAACAGAAGCCGAGTACAAAGATGTAAGCATGAGACGCGTGCGGTAAAAGAGTGTGGGTTCGGATAGAAAGGCACGTGGAGCGGATGGGATGCAGAGAGCGAGTAGATGTGACGCGGCTCGGACAAAAGACCAGACACCATACAACCTGGACCGGGTTTTTTTGGCCTGGAAGTTTGTGTCCTTTTCTATGGTAATATATGCTAAGCAGCTTATCTTGATTTATTGCTGTTGAGAGTTTTAACTATTATTATTTTCTAAAAAAGTTTTTTAGCTAAAAATTTCTAAGTTAAGAAAAAAAAAAAAAAACTGTGTGAAAATTATTATAGTTAAAACTCTCAACAATAAAGTCTAAGAGAGAACAAACTGTGTGAGACATTATGTGAAAATTAACATAGGGATATTATTGATCCTCAAGGGGAAATTATTTTCATTGGGCATAAATTTAAATGCATATTTAGATTGAAAACATTCAAAATTGATTTTATATTTTTATTAGTTTTGATTTCAACAAATTTATAATTAAACTGAACGTATCGATGAGACGAATCCAATGACACCAAAAACAGTATAATCCGAGTCTGAATAAGCATAGATATTAAACACTTAGAGAATAATTAAAAACTTTAGAACATTAATTGGATGACGAAATGATATTCAAAATTGACATTCTTTTCGTCAAATCGAACTTTCTAATGAGATGAATCCAATGAGCTTAAAATCAATTAATCTCTACATCATTATGACAAGTAAATGTTGAACAAATGCTCTATGTTCAGTGGAATCAATAAGTGCCATTCGATAGTGTTTTGAATTTTTTCCATATTTATGAGGTATGTCGCTCTTAAAAAATTCACAAATAAATCCTCATTCTCATCTTGGAGATTAGACTTGGGTTTGAGATTAAGATAGCTCAAAGGCTTTAAGAATCTCAAAGCTTTATTCGAACATTATCTTTAGGCCACCATCCAACTGTCTTCGTCGTACCATCAACCGACTACGAGCCACTAAGCTTTGTAGCCTAGCTATGGGCAGCTGATAATCATCACCTGACTACGATCTTCTGATCTCCATCACCCTACAATGATCCTTTAACCATTGTAGCCTGACTATAGGTAGTAGTTCAGTCACCTAACTAATATTCTCTGTTTACTATTGCCAAACTATAACTCAATAGCCTAAATCTTCCAACTATGGGCCACTAACCTCATAACCCGACTATGGTTCTTTTATCTTCATCACTTGACTATGACCACACTAGCCTACATCTTTCAACTATGGGCCACTAACCTCATAACCCGACTATGGTCCTTTTATCTTCATCACTTGACAATGACCATATGATCATCTTCATCTAACTACGGCCTGTCGACCACTATCGCTTGACTATGGTTTGCCAACAACCATCAATCAACTACATTCTTCTAACTAACAACATCATGTGATATAATTGTCCTATGACCTTAATCCAGCGATTATGATCCTTTGTGGTCTTATAAACTATCTGAACTCTATCGCCAGACTAAGGTTTTCTAATCAACATCATATGACTATGGTCCATTAATGAACTTTGCTCGAACATAATCCTCTGACCTTCATTACCCAACAACATTCCTTCAGACCACCATCATCAAATTATAGTATTTTAGTCATCATTGCTTGACTTTATACATCTGATCACAATTACCCAAATATGATTTTTCAACAACCATCGTTGCCAAATACAATCCTTCAACCATCGTCGCCTAACTATGATTCTTTTACCAATGTCACATGATTGCAATCCTCCAAACTATTATATCATGACCATTGTCGACAGGCTAACACTACAGAAAAATCACCCATTATCGGCAAAATTTTTCGGCGGAAATTGAGCACTTTCCGGTGGTTTTTGAATTTACCGGTGGTTTTCCGACGAAAAAAAATCCGCTAGTAAAACCTACGTAGGAAAATAAATTCCGGCGGCTTTTTCCAATGGAAAATAATTCTAGCGATTTTCCAGAGGAATTAAACTGTTAGTAAATTAAAAAAAATAATGAAAAAAAAATCTTCTTTTAACAGAAGCCCGCTAGCCCACAGTAGCCCGCCCGTGCCACCCTGCTCCAGCCATCCCTCACGCGGGAGCCTGCCAACCAACCCTCCCGCGCCCGCCTTTTTTTTTCGTGGGAGCCCGACGTCAGTCTGCCCGGAACCCTTCCCGCGCCTGCCAACCAGCACTCCCGTGCTCGTGGCCGTGCCCGTGTTCGCCCACCCGCCCGCTCTCGCGTGTCTGCTTTGAGATTGGAACGCTGTGAAATTGCTCTGATACCAATTGAAATTACTAGATGCTCCAAGAGGAGGTGAATTGGATGATTAAAAACTTCTTTAATGAAAAGAAATATCTTTGTATGAATTTATGCGGTAGCGAGTTTCATTCACAATAAAAAGATAGATAATCAATTTCATCCACACAATTAATCACAATAAAAATAAATACGGAAATAAAGTGCAGAAAAGATAAAGGAAAGAACACACCAATTTATAGTGGTTCGGTCAAACCATGACCTACGTCCACTCCCCGGAGGCACCCTCCGAGTATTATACTAAACCTTTAGTGATTCTCCTTTTTCCCCCACAGCTAGGCGGAGAAGCCCTTACACAATCACTTCCACCTTCCCCGGTGCGGCGGAGGAGCCGGGTCCTTTAACACCAACGAGATCTTCTTCTTCCCAAAACTTCCTTCAAGACGAACCTTGAATCTGATGGTACTGAGGTGCAAGCGTGTGAAATCTCCTTCACACTCTCTTGAAACCC
The DNA here is from genome assembly GCA_016618105.1 of Dendrobium huoshanense. Lineage (NCBI taxonomy): Eukaryota > Viridiplantae > Streptophyta > Magnoliopsida > Asparagales > Orchidaceae > Dendrobium > Dendrobium huoshanense. The sequence goes on from CM028357.1 coordinate 31,193,653, forward strand.
CCTCCAAGGTTCTTCTCCCTCTCTCAAACTCCACCCTTTTCTATCTCCCTTTCAAGTCATCTCTTCAAGTTTTCTCTAGAAAAACGAAGCTACAATGGCTGCCAAAAGACTCTTACAAAGTCTTATGAGAGTGCTTAAATAGAAGACTCAAAAAAACCCTAAAAATACTCAATTCAACCGTCAAATATCGTACCGTACGATCGCAAGATTGTCCAATACGATGTGCAGAAATTGACCTGTTAGTACTGTACGATGACCAGTTAGTACTATACGAACAGTTCAGTTGAAGTTCGTACTGTACGATATCCTGTACGAACAGTTCAATAAACGGGCAGTTTTCCAAAATTCTCTCTGTTGATCGTATAGTACGATAAAGTTCGTACAGTACGATTATAACAACTTTTCAAATTCAAATCTTTGCCTAATTTAATGGACGGCGGGCTTTCTAATTATAACAGATCGTACCGTACGATGTGGTGATCGTACAGTACGATTCGTTATATTCAAAAATAATTTTTTCAGAAAAATTAAAATATTTTAATTTATTTTTATTACACTAGATTGTACAGTACGAAATTAATTCGTACAGTACGATGAACAAAAAAGTTAAAATATTTATAATCATTTTTTTGCTCCCTATATGTGTGTGCATGATCAACAAATTAACATACATCATTACAAGACTTGACTCAATAAATGAAAATTACATACTCATTTAATACGACCAATTCTATGCAATCTTGAGCCTTGAATCTTCAAAGAATGGTGCATGATGTACTTGAAATATTAGTCAACATAGAAAGAAATATGTACTACAAATACTATGAGAAATAAGATATTAATAAATATTATTTGTTATCATCAAAATCATTAACTCGGAAGCCCGAGTCGCAACAATCTCCATCTTTTTGATGATGTCAAATAATATTGGTTGACTTTGCAAATTAAAAAAAACATCTCCTAAACTCCCCTCAGTAAAAGAATTACATTAAAAATTAGGAAAAAGTTTTTTTTTTAATTTTTGTTTTTTTTAAATTTAAATTAAATAACAACAAAAATTAAAACAAAATGCAACAAACTACAATACTTTCTCCCCCTTTGACATTATCAAAAAGAAGAGATAAAATAAAATATAAAATAACAACATAATAATGAAACAAAAACATACAATTATATAAAACAAGTTAAACATAAAAAAAAAAATATACAAAACACATAAACAAAAACACACAAACAAACCTTAACATACTTATACCTCATCATCTTGCTCATGTTCTGATGATTCAGAAACTAGGTCTGCCCAGGAGACTTTTTGCTTTTTATATTTTCCCCAAATTACAAACGGTTTGTTTTTACTCTTTTCCTTTGCAGAAAGAGTTTTTAAGTTGGGGCATTCACGCTTCAAATGTCCGAGTTTCCTACACCCGAAGCAAATTATGTCAGAACAAAACTTAACATTTTTACAATATTTACCTCTACTCCGCTTTTGTTGATGTTCATGCTTGTGGTTCAGTAGAATTTCAAATTTATTTGTTATCGATGATATCTCCTTGCTTTCATCGTCTACTAAGCCATATTCATCTGTATGTTTGGCTTTTAGCACAATTGTCTTCTCATCACCTGCATCCAAAAATCTTTGACTCACACTTTGCTCGTAGGCAATGGGTGAGCCGATTAGATTATCTATAGAATAAGCATTCAAATCTTTTGATTCACATATAGTTGTGACTTTGACATCAAATTTATCAAGTAAAGAATGTAAAATTTTACTAACTTTTTCAACATTTGAAAGTTCTCTACCTAAATCATGTAATGACATCACAATTTGATTAAATCTAGTAAACATGTCTAAGATAGTCTCATATGGCTTCATGCTGAAAAGTTCATAATCACGCATTAGAATATTCAATTTAAATTGTTTCACTTCACCAATACCTTCATATGAAATGCATAATCTATCCCAAATTTCTTTCCCAATAGTACATGTAGAGATTTTCATGCAATCGTCAGAATTTAATGCACAGAAAAAATAATTCAAACATTTAGTATTTAGTTGTGCATTGACTAGTTCTATTCTACTCCATTCAATAACAGGAATATTAATTTTGACTCCATCTATCATACGTGAAGGTGCAAAATAGCCAGTTTGAATCATATGCCACATTCGATAATCAATTGATTGCAAAAATGTTGACAGGCGAATTTTCCAAAAATTAAAAGAAATATTTTCAAATAAAGGTGGTCGTGTAATACAATAGCCTTCCGCAATCTTACGATTTCCAAAATATGCCATGATCAATTTTTTCAAGATTTTCTAAAACACTATTTTTGAAAAACAAGCTCTGATACCAATTGAAATTGCCCTGATACCAATTGAAATTACTAAATAACAAGAGGGGGGTGAATTGTGAAAAATGTTTTCTCAATAAAAAGTAACCCTAAACAGGAGTTCTAATCGTTTTGTTATTTTTAAAATTTTAAAACAAAAACGTAAACAAATTTTCTTCCACAAATTTCACCACGCAATAATTATGAAAAATTAAGTGCAAGTAAAAGTAAATGACGAAAAGGAAAAAACAAACCAAGGATTTTTATAGTGGTTCGGTCAAAATATGACCTACGTCCACTCCCCGGAGTACTCCGCTCCGGGATTTTCACTTCCAAAAATAGTTCTCCTTTTGCCCCCCTCGACAAGACGGAGAAGCCTTTACAAACCTCCCTTTCACCAACCCGGCGTGGCGGAGTGCCAAACTCTGTTTTTGCCCTCCTGGCGACGGCAGAGAACCTTCTCATTTTTCTCCCTCATGGAGAAGGCAGAGAACATCGAGGTCACAGATGTAGACGAGCCTTTCCTGTTGCAACCCATGACCCCGAGTTTGAGATTTTGATGATGCCAAATAATGACTGTTTTGGAACTGCTTTTCATTGATTATTATTTTATCTGTTATTTTTCTTGAGCACTAACATTTCAGGAAGATCACAAGTGACTCAGGAAGAAAGGAAGACTCAAGACCGGGTAGATTAGGAGTATGAGTCAAATATTGTATTTTTCATTTATTGCACTTTTTACTTTATTGAGTCTGGCCACAAAATGCGTAAGAGTAAGAGCAACCATGCACACACACAGGGGGAGAGTTTTTTTTTAACTGCAAATTATAAATAAAATTCTTCTCTGTAGATCGTACTGTACGATTTTATTTCGTACTGTACGATCCAAGCTATGTGGACAATTCTGTGAATAGATCGTACTGTACGAAGTATTTCGTACTGTACGATATGTTCAGATCCAAAACCCTAGCCGTGATATAGTTTAAGTAAGTAATTTTGCGCCGTTCGTACTGTACGAACAAGTTCGTACTGTACGATCTGTTTTTAATACTTACTTAAAATTAACCCGTGATTAGTGCATGTAATCCAGGGCTAATGAAAATTTGAACATCGTACTGTACGATAGTAATCGTACCATACGATGAACAGAGACGACATCCGATCGTCCAGACCATCGTCCTGTACGAGTAGTATCTTGTTGGATCGTACCGTACGATATTATATCGTACAGTACGATTTATTTTTGTACTGATCGTACATCTTCGTACCAGGACGACGGCTGTTTGTGAAGATCGTACTGTACGATGTTGAATCGTACTGTACGAACAGTAACGGCTAATTTTGAAATCAGAGGTTTTTGGAGCCCGTTTTTAGGTGTCAATCAAGTCTTTTTGGGTAAGAATTACAGAGGGGGTGAACGTGGTTAGAGAGGGATTCCAAGGGAGAAAATTCTAGAGAAATTCAAGAGGGTTGAGAGGAAGGAGGAGGTGAGCGTTGTGAGGGAGAAGAGGTGTGAGGGAGATCACACGGTTGCTCCAAGCTTGCTGCATCTTGCTCCTCCTGTGGCCCGAGAAGGATTTGAGGAAGGATCTCCAAGGGAAAGGCTCGTCTACATCCGTTACCTCGAGGTTCTCTGCCTTCTCCAGGAGGGAGAAAAACGAGAAGGTTCTCTGCCGTCGCCAAGAGGGTGAAAATAGAGTTTGGTATTCCGCCACGCCGGTTGGTGAAAGGGAGGTTTGTACAGGCTTCTCCGCCTTGCCAAGGGGGGCAAAAGGAGAACTATTTTGATAGTGAAAATCCCGGAGTGGAGGACTCCGGGGAGTGGACGTAGGTCATATTTTGACCGAACCACTATAAAATTCTTGGTGTGTTCTTTCTTTATCATTGCTTACTTTTTGCTTGCACTTTAATCTTGTCATATCTATTGCATGTGATTTTTTTGTGAAAGCAAATTTGCATAAATCTTTGTTTTAATATTTCAAAAACAACAAAAAAATTAGAACTCTTGTGTAGGGTTAATTTTATTAATCGAAAGACTTTTACAATTCACCCCCCCTCTTGTCGTTTAGTAATTTCAATTGGTATCAGAGCCAGGTTTTTCAAAAATAGTGTTTTAGAAAACCTTGAAAAAACGATCATGTCGAATTTTGGTAATCGTAACACTGCGGAGGGTTATTCAATAACTCGTCCACCACTTTTTGATAACATTCCGTTTGATTTCTGGAAAATTAGAATGTCTACATTTTTGCAATCTATAGATTACCGCATGTGGATGTTAGTAAATGATGGATATGTTGCACCGTTCAAGATAGTTAATGGTTTGAAAACTTCTGTGCCTTTTATTGAATGGAGCAATGAGGATAGGGAATTAGCCCAACTGAATGCTAAATGCTTAAACTGTTTTTTTTGTGCATTGAAATCTGAGGACTATATGAGAGTATCTACTTGTGTTTCTGGTAAGGAGATTTGGGATAGACTGTGCATCACATACGAAGGAACAAACGAAGTAAAACAGTCTAGGCTTAACATTCTACTGCATGATTATGAATTATTCCGTATGAAACCTAGCGAAACAATTTCTGACATGTACACTAGGTTCACCCAAATTGTGACATCATTGCATGCATTAGGTAGAGAAATTTCAAATTCTGAGAAAGTGAATAAAATTCTTAGATGCCTACCTAGTTCCTATGATGCTAAGATAACTGCTATCACTGAGTCTAAAGATCTTAATGTTTATTCTATTGATAACCTCCTTGGGTCACTCATTGCATACGAGCAAGGAGTGAGCCAAAGGCAAAGTGATGCAGGTGAAAAGAAAAAGGAGCGGACGGTGGCATTAAAAGCTAGCAACTCAGAAAGTGAAAGCTCTGCAGGGGAGGAAGATGATGAGATAGCACTGATGACCCGACAGTTCAAAAATTTCCTGAAAAGAAAACAAAAGCGTCATCAGAACAGCTGGAATAAAGGTAAGAGCTCAAGGTCCAATAAGGTTTCATCTGATACAATTTGCTTTGAGTGCAGGAAGCCAGGTCACCTTCGAGCCGATTGCCCTAATCTGAAGAGTCAACCAGCAAAGGAGAAAGGAGATGACAAAGTTAAATACAAGAGAGGAAAGACAAAGACACAGAAAGCTTTTTGGGCCGACTCTGCCTCAGAATCATCAGAAGAAGAAGCAGAGGAGGAGGTAACAAATTTGTGTCTTATGGCTAATGATAACCTTGATCAATTGGATCAAGAGGAGGTATGTCAACTTTCTTATGATGAATTACTGCTTATTTCTGAGAATATTCATGACTCGTATAGGAAACTGAAGAAAATGCATGCTAAACTTAATATTGAATTTAGTTCCTTACAAATTGAGCATGCTAACTTAGTTAAAGAAAATTCTGATTTAGATAAAGATCACATGTTACTTCTTGATGAGTATGATGCATTAAATAAGAAGCATATTGAACTAAGTGAAGCGCATGAATCCTTGAAAACATCACATATTGAACTAGATGTAGAGTTTGAAAAACTAACTGCACTTGCATTAGAAGTAGATCATAGTGAGCACTTGCTATTGATAGAAGTTGATGGATTGACAGCTCAAAATAAAACCTATAGTGAAAAGATAAAAGAATTAGAAAATGAAATTGCATCACTCACAATAGGCCATCCTAGAAAACCCCCAACACAGCATGCATTTCAAAACCTTAGGAAGAGGCACCACCATACTCATAGATTAGTAAATCCGTTTCCTGGTGTTAGGTGCTTCTCTTGTGGCATGTTAGGTCACATAGCCCGCACATGCACAATTCACCGTAGGACACACTTAGTATGGAGACCTAAACTGCATCCATCACAGCATAACATGCATACATCTCATTCATGCAAGCATAAGGAGGAACCCAAACTCACTTGGGTTCCCAAATCTAATCTTTGAATGAAATTGTAGGGATGCTCTCACAAAAGACCTAGTGAGAGCATGTGGTACCTGGATAGTGGCTGCTCGCGACACATGACTGGAGATATGAAGAAGTTCATCCTATTGGAGACCAAAACTGGAGGCAAAGTAACGTTGGGAGACAACACTACCAGGAAGGTGATAGGCTCAGGTATTGTTGGTAATGCTAAGAATTTTATAATTGAAAATATTTTATTAGTTGATGGTTTAAAGCATAACTTACTTAGCATTAGTCAACTGTGTGACAAAGGTTTTGATGTTAAGTTTTTTACTGATAGATGCCTGATTAGTTTATTTGATGAAATTATCTTAGAAGGAAAACGAATTAACAATGTTTACATGTTAGACCTTGATTGTGTTGATAGTTCAAAATCATTTTGCTTGAAAATAATAGTTGATGACTCGTGGCTATGGCATAGGAGACTATGTCATGCTAGCATGAAAACTCTTAGAAACATCACTCAGAAAAACCTAGTTAGAGGTGTACCTAAGTTAGAATTCACCAAGGATCACTTATGTGATGCTTGCCAACAAGGAAAACAAGTTAAATCATCCTTTCACTCAATTAGAGACGTGATCACCTCTAGGCCACTAGAAATTCTACACATGGACTTATTTGGACCCGTTAGTACAGCCAGTCTAGGTGGAAAGAATTATGGATTTGTGATTGTAGATGACTTCACTAGATTTACTTGGGTAAGATTCTTAGCACACAAGAATGAGTCTTTTGAGGAATTTAAAGTTTTCTCCACATGGATTCAACGAAAATTAGGTTGTGAAATATCAACAATCCATAGTGATCATGGTGGAGAGTTCCAAAATGATAGATTTGAGTCATTCTGTCAAGAGATAGGAATAGAGCACAATTTCTCAGCTCCTAGAACACCCCAACAGAATGGCATAGCAGAAAGGAAGAATAGAACTTTGGTAGAAGCTGCTAGGGCAATGCTAGCGGAGTATACCCTTCCTAGATACTTTTGGGCAGAAGCAGTCAACACAGCCTGTTATGTTTTGAACAGAGTAAACATTAGATCGAAGCTGAATAAAACTCCATATGAACTCCTTAAGGGTAGGACACCAAACCTTTCACATTTACATGTCTTTGGGTGTAAGTGCTTCATCTTAAATAATGGTAAACATCCCTTAGGAAAATTCGATCCCAAGTCTGATGAGGGTGTCTTCTTAGGTTATTCTTCTGTAGGTAAGGCCTATAGGATTTTTAATAAGAGAACCCTTGTAGTAGAAGAATCCACCCATGTGGTATTTGATGAATCAGATAAGCCCTCAGAATCAAAAATTGAAGATGATGAAATAGAGGCAATTCAAGGAGTAGAGACGATGACCTTAGGAGAAAGGGTCGAGTCTCAGGAAGTTTTGCCTAGAGAATGGAGATATTCTTCTAGTCATCCTAAAGAATTAATTTTAGGAGACCCTTCAGAAGGTGTAAGGACTAGGCATGGACTTAGGAAGGAGGTTAGTCACTCAGCTTTCATCTCCATGATAGAACCTACAAGTATAGATCAAGCCTTAGGAGATGAATTCTGGATTCTAGCAATGCAAGAAGAGCTGAACCAATTCACCAGGAATGATGTTTGGGAGTTAGTTAAGAGACCTAAAGAGCAAAGTGTTGTTGGAACAAAATGGGTCTTCAAGAATAAGGTGAATGATTCAGGAACAATAATAAGGAATAAAGCAAGGCTAGTAGCTAAGGGGTACAACCAGATTGAGGGAATAGACTTTGAAGAAACCTTTGCCCCGGTTGCTAGACTAGAAGCCATAAGAGTGCTCTTAGCTTTTGCTTGCTTCAAGAACTTTAAGTTATATCAAATGGATGTGAAGAGTGCATTTTTGAATGGGGTAATTAAGGAAGATGTCTACGTTGAGCAACCCCCCGGATTTGAAAACTCACAATTTCCAAACCATGTATTCAAATTAAAAAAGGTACTATATGGATTAAAGCAAGCACCTAGAGCATGGTATGAAAGACTTAGCTCATTTCTTTTAGATAGAGGATTTCAAAAGGGTAGTGTAGATACTACACTCTTTTTACAAAAGGTCAAAGAAGAAATTCTCATTGTTCAAATATATGTAGATGACATATTGTTTGGATCTTCGGATAAAAACTTATGCGATGAATTTTCAAAAACAATGAGTAATGAGTTTGAAATGAGCATGATGGGAGAGCTTAATTACTTTCTTGGCTTTAGTGTAAAACAAATGGATAATGGAACCTTTCTTAGCCAATCAAAGTATATTAAGGATATTTTAAAGAAATATGAAATGGATAGTGCAAAACCCATGAACACCCCAATGAGTTCGACAATCCAATTAGATAAGGATCCTAGTGGAAAATCAGTAGATCAGAAAAAATATAGAGGAATGATTGGATCCCTACTTTACTTGACTGCCAGTAGACCGGACATAATGTTTAGTGTGTGCCTTTGTGCCCGTTTCCAAGCCGATCCTAAAGAGTCTCACTTAACTGCTGTCAAAAGAATTCTTAGATATCTACTAGGCACCCCAAACTTAGGAATTTGGTATCCCAGACACAGCACTTCCTTTGAAATCCTAGGGTACTCAGATTCTGACTTCGCAGGATGTAGGATAGATAGAAAGAGCACCTCTGGTACCTGCCAATTCATCGGACAATCATTAGTTTCTTGGTCCAGTAGGAAGCAAAACTCAGTAGCACTTTCCACAGCTGAGGCAGAATATATTGCGGTAGGAAGTTGTGTTGCACAAGTACTATGGTTAAAACAACAAATTCTTGATCTTGGACTACCTGTTGGAACCATCTCGATCATGTGTGACAACACAAGTGCAATTTGTATCTCTAAGAATCCAATTCAACACTCTCGAACGAAACACATAGACATTAGACATCATTTCATTAGAGATCACGTCGCTAAGGGAGATATAGAATTACATCACATCGCTACAGGAGATCAATTGGCAGACATATTCACAAAACCATTAGCTTTTGACACTTTTAGCACCTTGAGGACCAGATTAGGTGTCATAGATATAAATGCATAAAAAAAAAAAAAATAAAAAATAAAAATAAAAAAAAATATAAAAAAAAAAAAAAAAAAAAAAAAAAATTCTTTAGGGCTGCTCCTGATCACCACACACTCACCACACCAACACTTTCTATGACTGTTCATCGTACTGTACGATTCACTTCGTACTGTACGATCCACGTCAGCACGTATGTGGACGAATTATAGCTGATTGGTACGACATTATTGATGATCGTACTGTACGATACATTCGCTTCGTACTGTACGCTCCACGTCAGCACGGATTGGGACGAATTAAAGCCGGTTGGTACGATATTATTGATGATCGTACTGTACGATACATTCTATTCGTACTGTACGATCCACATCATCACAAAAGGACAATCTGAGTAATTGCTGTTCGGTACGATATTTATTATTTATCGTACTGTACGATCCACCTATTCGTACAGTACGAAACTTTTGGTCAAAAGTCGTACTGTGAACCTTGGGACGATCGATATTCGTCTGATCGTACTGTACGATATATATCGTACTGTACGATTTGACCTCCTTTTCCCGAAACGACCGGTCAGGACATTAATTGTATTTCGTACTGTACGATCTCCTGTTCGTACTGTACGATTGACGGAAAATTCTATATAAACCCTTGCATAGACTGTTCCATTCATTCAACTCTCTTCTCCCTCAGCCTTCCACTTGTTTTCGTGCCCTCCTACAATGTCTAAGCGAGGTCGGATGACTGCCGGAAGCTCGTCCTCATCCAGTCGTCAATCCGATCGCTTTCTGAATAGCGAAAATGAGGAAGCCTACTACCGCTATAAGGCTTGCAAAATCTCGCCCTCAAAAATGCTAAATCAGGCCGCTTTAAATTTCGAGGTAATGGGCCTCTTTGCCTCCACTACCTTTCAATTCCTCCTTACCCTAGCATTTCCGTACAACTCTGAACTCCTTTTCGAATTTCTCGCAAATCTCACATACACAGTAGATAACACAACTTTTCACTCCCTTGTTTGTGGCCGCCCTGTGGAAATAACTAGAGCCGACATCGCCCAACATATTGGGCTGTCCACTGAAGGACCTATGGTTCGCTCGTTTCTAACTGATGATTTTGATTGGAGCGATGTAAATAGAGTCCTTAGGAACACTGTTTTTCATCAACACCAGCCTCTAGTCCAATCCTTAACCCGCAATGCCCGTATAATTCAACATGTCCTTCGAACCTCTATCATACCCAAAGGTGGCGACCGCATCAATCTGACCCCTACCCTGTCAGTCGCTACCTACCTCATTATGTCCAATATTAAGTTTGATGAGGTCGATTTGATCAGCAACTATATTAGGCACATGACTTTTGTTCGTCTTCCCACCACTCGACGGAAACAAAATCTGGCTCTTGGTCACCTCATAGGATATATCCTCTACCATAAATATCAATTATCCTATCCTGCTGAACCCGATATGCTCCCTATTTTCTATACGGATGCTTCCTTCCGTATTCTCTTTCATCGGGGACATGAGCCTGAAGAACCCGTCTTTGATGAAGAAGAAGGAGAAGATGCACCAGCCGCAGCTCCAGCTCGACCACGACGCCATGAAGCACCCCGAGCACCAGCACCAGCACCAGCGCACTCTGATGATGACTTAGTCGCCCGCTTCGACCAGCTGCAGACTCGTCTCGACATGCATATTCAAGAACAGCATCACCAACACGAGACTGATATGCAGTGGTTTGGCGAACGATTCACTGCAATTGATCACCGCTTCGATGCTCTCTTTCAATATTTTCAACCAAATCCACCTCCACCACCACCGGATCAGGACCCGTCTGCTTAGTTTGTTTATGTTTGTATTGTAATTTCTGTTTGTTTTCTTCTCTTACTTTTTGCTTTTAGTAGCTCCTCCTTTTTGTGCTGTCAAAAGGGGGAGAAGTTTGTTGTAATGCCTATTCATCTAAATGCAGTATCTTTTGTTTTGTACTTACTTGTAGTATTTTTTTTTCTTGTGTTTAATTTAAAAAAAAAAACAAAAAAAAAAATTAATTAACAACAAAAGAAATATTTTTCAAAAGAAATGGTTTTCTTTCTTACTTGCAACAAATTATTTGACATCATCAAAAAGGGGGAGATTGTTGCAACCCATGACCCCGAGTTTGAGATTTTGATGATGCCAAATAATGACTGTTTTGGAACTGCTTTTCATTGATTATTATTTTATCTGTTATTTTTCTTGAGCACTAACATTTCAGGAAGATCACAAGTGACTCAGGAAGAAAGGAAGACTCAAGACCGGGTAGATTAGGAGTATGAGTCAAATATTATATTTTTCATTTATTGCACTTTTTACTTTATTGAGTCTGGCCATAAAATGCGTAAGAGTAAGAGCAACCATGCACACACACAGGGGGAGAGTTTTTTTTTAACTGCAAATTATAAATAAAATTCTTCTCTGTAGATCGTACTGTACAATTTTATTTCGTACTGTACGATCCAAGCTATGTGGACAATTCTGTGAATAGATCGTACTGTACGAAGTATTTCGTACTGTACGATATGTTCAGATCCAAAACCCTAGCCGTGATATAGTTTAAGTAAGTGATTTTGCGCCGTTCGTACTGTACGAACAAGTTCGTACTGTACGATCTGTTTTTAATACTTACTTAAAATTAACCCGTGATTAGTGCATGTAATCCAGGGCTAATGAAAATTTGAACATCGTACTGTACGATAGTAATCGTACCATACGATGAACAGAGACGACATCCGATCGTCCAGACCATCGTCCTGTACGAGTAGTATCTTGTTGGATCGTACCGTACGATATTATATCGTACAGTACGATTTATTTTTGTACTGATCGTACATCTTCGTACCAGGACGACGGCTGTTTGTGAAGATCGTACTGTACGATGTTGAATCGTACTGTACGAACAGTAACGGCTAATTTTGAAATCAGAGGTTTTTGGAGCCCGTTTTTAGGTGTCAATCAAGTCTTTTTGGGTAAGAATTACAGAGGGGGTGAACGTGGTTAGAGAGGGATTCCAAGGGAGAAAATTTTAGAGAAATTCAAGAGGGTTGAGAGGAAGGAGGAGGTGAGCGTTGTGAGGGAGAAGAGGTGTGAGGGAGATCACACGGTTGCTCCAAGCTTGCTGCATCTTGCTCCTCCTGTGGCCCGAGAAGGATTTGAGGAAGGATCTCCAAGGGAAAGGCTCGTCTACATCCGTTACCTCGAGGTTCTCTGCCTTCTCCAGGAGGGAGAAAAACGAGAAGGTTCTCTGCCGTCGCCAAGAGGGTGAAAATAGAGTTTGGTATTCCGCCACGCCGGTTGGTGAAAGGGAGGTTTGTACAGGCTTCTCCGCCTTGCCAAGGGGGGCAAAAGGAGAACTATTTTGATAGTGAAAATCCCGGAGTGGAGGACTCCGGGGAGTGGACGTAGGTCATATTTTGACCGAACCACTATAAAATTCTTGGTGTGTTCTTTCTTTATCATTGCTTACTTTTTGCTTGCACTTTAATCTTGTCATATCTATTGCATGTGATTTTTTTGTGAAAGCAAATTTGCATAAATCTTTGTTTTAATATTTCAAAAACAACAAAAAAATTAGAACTCTTGTGTAGGGTTAATTTTATTAATCGAAAGACTTTTACAATTCACCCCCCCCTCTTGTCGTTTAGTAATTTCATTTCCCTTGGAGATCCTCCCTCAAATTCTTCTAGGGCCACAGGAGGAGCAAGATGCAACAAGTTCGGAGCAACCGTGTGATCTCCCTCAAACCTCTTCTCCCTCACAACGCTTACCTTCTCCTTCCTCTCTCAACCCTAAAGAACTTCTCTAGAGCTCTCTCCCTTGGAATCCCTCTCTAACCACATTCACCCTCTCTGTAATTCTTACTGAAAAAGGACGAGATTAACACCTAAAATGGGCTCCAAAAACCCTTTGATTTCAAAAGTAGCCGTTACTGTTCATATAGTACGATTGTACATCGTACAGTACGATATTCATAAACAGATTTCGTCCTGGTATGAAGATGTACGAACAGTTAAAAAACAATTTGTACTGTACGATATAATATCGTACGGTATGAGTCACAAAATACTATTCGTACAGGACTATGGTCTGAATAATCAGATGTCGTCTCTGTTCATCGTATGGTACGATTACTATCGTACAGTACGATGAGACAAAAACCAAGAGATCGTACAGGACGATATCCGGGACGATCATACTTCGTCTCTATTCATCGTAGGGTACGATCTGGTTCGTACAGTATGATGTTCAAAATATAATTAGGCCTGGATTTCATGCACTAATTACGGGTTAATTTAAGTAAGTATTTAAAATAGATCATACAGTACGAAAATATTCATACAGTACGAACGACACAAAATCACTTACTTAAACTAAACTACGGCTAGGGTTTTGGATCTGAACATATCATACAGTACGAATAGATTCGTATAGTACGATCTATTCACAGAATCGTCCATATAGCTCAAATCGTACGGTACGAATTAAAATCGTACAGTACGATCTCCAGAGAAGAAATTCTATTATATTTTGCATTTAAAAACAAACTCTCCCTCTGTGTGTGTGCATGATTGCTCTTACTCTTATGCATTTTGTGGCCAGACTCAAAAAAATAAAAAAAAACAATAAATAGAAAAATACAATATCTGTCTCATACTCCTAATCTACCCGTTATTGAGTCTTTCGTCCTGAGTCACTTGTGATATTCCTGAAATGTTAGTACTCAAGGATAATAGCAAATAAACTAATATTCAATGAAAAGTTATTTCAAAATAATCATTATTTGGCATCATAAAAATCTCAAACTCGGGGTCATGGGTTGCAACAATCTTACTCTTTTTGATGATGTCAAATAATTTGTTGTAAGCAAGTACGAATGACATTTTTTTTGTTTTTTTTTTATATTTATTTTTTTTTTTTGTGTTTTTTTTTTTTAAATTAAACACAAGAAAAAAGAAAGATACTAAATGCAAGTACAAAACAAAAGGAATGCATTTAACAAACTATAACAAGCACAACAGCAAGTACAACAAACTTCTCTCCCTTTTGACAGCACAAAAAAGAGGAGCAACTAAAGCAGAAAGCAAAAGAAAGAAACTACAATACAAAGACAAACAATCTAAACAGAAGGGTCCTTATCAGTTGGTGGTGGAGGTGGATTCGGTTGAAAATATTGAAAGAGAGCATCGAATCGATGATCAATTGCAGTAAAGCATTCTCCAAACAATTGCATATCTGTCTCATGTTGCTGATGTTGTTCTTGAATATGTATATCGAGACGAGTCTGCAGTTGGTCGAAGCGTGCGACCAAATCATTGTTAGGGTGTGCTGGTGCAGGTGCTCGGGTGCGGCATGTCGTCGTGGTCGAGCTGGAGCTGCTGCTGGGGCATCTTCTCCTTCTTATTCGTCAAAGACTGGTTCTTCAGGCTCGTGTCCCCGATGAAAGAGAATACGGAAGGAGGCATCTGTATAAAAGATAGGAAGAATGTCGGGTTCACCAGGATAGGTCAATTGATATTTATTGTGGAGGATATATACTATTAGGTGACCAAGAGCAAGATTTTGTTTCCGTCAAGTGGTAGGTAGACGAACAAAAGTCATGTGACGAATGTAGTTACTAATTAAATCAACCTCATCAAATTTTATGTTGGACATAATAAGATAGGTAGCGACGAATAAGGTCGGGGTCAGATTGATACGGTCGCCACCTTTGGGTATTATTGAGGTTCGAAGGACATGTTGAATTATTCGGGCATTTCGAGTTAAGGATTGAACGAGAGGTTGGTGTTGATGGAAAGTAGCATTCCTAAGGACTCTATTAACATCGCTCCAATCGAATTCGTCAGTAAGAAATGAGCGAACCATAGGTCCTTCAGTGGACAACCCAATATATTGGGCAATGTCGGCTCTAGTGATCTCAATATTTTGGCCACAAACAAAAGAGTGAAAGGTGGTATTGTCAACAGTGTATGTGATATTAGCGAGAAATTCGAAGAGAAGTTCAGAATTGTAGGGAAATGCCAGGGTGAGTAGGAATTGGAAGGTGGTGGAAGCAAAGAGGCCCATTACCTCGAAATTAAGAGCAGCCTGATTAAGCATTTTGGAAGGAGAAATTTTACAGGCTTTATATCTGTGGTAGGCTTCCTCATTTTCAGTATTCAGAAAATGAGCAGGTGGGCGACTCGACGAGGATGAGCTTCCAGCAGTCAACCGACCTAGTTTAGACATTGCAAGAGGGCACGAAACTTGGTGAAGGAGTGAGTGAGGAAAGATTTGAGTGAAAGGAACGACCTAGCAAAGGGTTCTTATAGAAAATTTTGATAATCGTACAGTACGATTTTGGATCGTACAGTACGATAGTCAATCAATATCCTGACCGATCGTTTCGAGAAAAGGCTGTCAAATCGTACAGTATGATAAATATCGTATAGTACGATCAGGCGAATTTCGAACGGCCCGAGGCCCTCAGTATGACTTTTAACCAAAAGTTTCGTAATGTACGACAGATGTATTGTACAGTACGATCCATAATAAATATCGTAACAAATAGCTTTAACTCATATTTATTCTTTGTGCTGATGTGTATCGTACCGTACGAAAGGTATGTATCGTACAGTACGATAATCAGTAATGTCGTACCAACCGGATTTAATTCGTCCCAATCCGTTGCTGATGTGTATCGTATCGTAAGACGAAGAGATATCGTACAATACGATAGGCAATAATTTCGAATGCATATCGTACAGTACGGTGTAGGTCGTACCGTATCATCAATAGAGCCGAAATCTGCTTTTTGGTGGACGTTATGTAGATTGAGATGTATCGTACGGTACGATATGTGTATCGTACAGTACGATGAACAGTCAAGACATAGTTTTTGTGTGGTGAGTGTGTGATGATCAGGAGCAGCCCTATTTAAAAAAAATTATTTTTTTTATGCAGTTATATCTATGACACCTAATCTAGTCCTTAAGGTGCTAAAGGTGTCGAAAGCTAGAGGTTTTGTGAATATGTCTGCTAGTTGATCTCTTGTAGCGATGTGATGCAATTCTATATCAACCTTTGCAACGTGATCTCTAATAAAATGGTATCTAATGTCTATGTGTTTCGTTCGAGAGTGTTGAATTGGGTTCTTAGAGATACAAATTGCACTTGTGTTGTCACACATGATCGAGATGGTTCCAACAGGTAGTCCAAGATCAAGAATTTGTTATTTTAACCATAGTACATGTGCAACACAACTTCCTACTGTAATATATTCTGCCTCGGCTGTGGAAAGTGCTACTGAGTTTTACTTCCTACTGGACCAAGAAATTAATGATTGTCCTATAAATTGGCAGGTACCAGAGGTGCTTTTTCTATCTATCCTACATCCTGCAAAGTCAGAATCTGAGTACCCTAGGATTTCAAAGGAAGTGCTGTGTCTAGGATACCAAATTCCTAAGTTTGGGGTGCCTAGTAGATATCTAAGAATTCTTTTGACAGCAGTTAAGTGAGACTCTTTAGGATCGGCTTGGAAACGGGCACAAAGGCACACACTAAACATTATGTCCGGTCTACTGACAGTCAGGTAAAGATGGGATCCAGTCATTCATCAATATTTTTTCTGATCTACTGATTTTCCACTATGATCTTTATCTAATTGGATTGTCGAACTCATTGGGGTGTTCATGGGTTTTGCACTATCCATTTCATATTTCTTTAAAATATCCTTAATATACTTTGATTGGCTAAGAAAAATTTCATTATCCTTTTGTTTTACTCTAAAGCCAAGAAAGTAATTAAGTTCTCCCATCATGCTCATTTCAAACTCATTACTCATTATTTTTGAAAATTCATCGCATAACATTTTATCTGAAGATCCAAATAAAATGTCATCCACGTATATCTGAACAATGAGAATTTCTTCTTTGACCTTTTATAAAAAGAGTGTAGTGTCTACACTACCCTTTTTAAATCCTCTATCCAAAAGAAATGAGCTAAGTCTTTCGTACAATGCTCTAGGTGCTTGCTTTAATACATACAGTGCCTTCTTTAATTTAAATACATGGTTTGGAAATTGTGAACTTTGAAATCCGAGGGGTTGCTCAACACGCTGCCCTCTCACCCGTAGCCTCCCCACCAGCGCGCACGTTTGGCGCGCACGTTTGGCTAATGCGCCGATCCTGCAAAATGTTTAAAATGATGTATTTTTTTATTTATATTAAAATCGATAAAATAAGACAATTAAAACTTATTTATTTATGTTAATTATTTTAATTGATAATTAAAATAAATTTGTTAAGTTATAATTAATTAAAATATGTTATTAAATTAATAAAAATATATATTGTTAAATAAATAAATAATTAAAATAAACTATAAAATTATTAATGAATTAAATTATGAATAAATTGTTTTTTCAGATATTTTTAGATTCCGTCGGAAAAGCCGCCGGAAAATCCACTTGAAAATTTGTTAAAAAAATTTCTAAAAAAACTGTCGGAAATCAGCCAAAATATCTTCCGCCGGTAATTTGTGATTTTCCTGTAATGTAAACGACGCCCGCTAAATTAATTACCTACACCAATGCATACCATAATTTATAAGATCAATGGACACCATCAACATTGATTATGACTCCCAACATCAACAATAAGATTTATATTAGAATTGTAGGTCTTTGGTCTCCCCTCAAACAAATGATCTCTTGATGACAACTAATATACTATAGGGTTTTTTTTCAACTTTTACAATGGGATTCATTTTGCATAGCTTATGCCTATTATAGTGCATCAACACATTTCTCAATTATGGGAAATGGCACCATTTGTAACTGATAACAAATACAAGTATAATCATTTTAGCAAGACTAGTCTGGCAGTCCCCATGATTTTTCTCTTTTTTTGAAATTTCCACGTAAAAATTCAAGCGTCTCTTACAATTCTTAAGCTCCTCTCTTATCTGTGTGCGTGCTAGATCTTTGTACGAAATTAAAATATTTTACCGTTTATCTTTCTACCACTACAAATGTCTAGACAAACAATAATTATTATGAATCGACAATGTGTTTTATATAAAAATTAGTATATTATAAACCTTTTTGTTTCTACTAGTTTATCAAGATAAGAATATCAAGTATAGAGTAGAAATGAATCATAAATTTCAAAGATAAATCCAAAGAAACGCTTCAAGTGTGAGAGAATTTGTGATAGAGAATCATTAAAAATTAGTCGCAAAATATAAACATAATTTATAAGGATTCGAATTTATTTAGCTATCTTCACCATAACAAAAATATGAATAATTTCACAATTTTGAAGAGGATATTATCATGTTTCGAAGGAGAATAAGAAGTGTCTGTTAGGATATTGTAGTACATATCTCAAAGGAGATCATGATGAATGTCTTATTACCACATGAATGAGATCGATGTGTTAGAATGTTGCATTATAAACCATTATATTCATTAAAGATCAGATATTCCCTTCATCATTATATTCTTTTTTTTTTTGGGACATTTAGGTCAATTAATATAAATTCAAATGCATATCACATACGCAAGACTTGAACCCAAAAATTTTTAGTTGGTAGCTAAAGCTTCTGGACAATAGTCTAATAATTGATATGCAGATGTTGATATTAAGTTTATTGAATGCTCTATTATCAGTATACTATACTTGAGCATTTAAAGCTGAGCAATTCTCCGACAAGAAGATTGATCGGCTGTGGGAATATTCCAAAAGATGTTTGTTATATTTATAGGGGTGTTAATAAATGATTCAATTGAACAATCTAATTAGAATCAGATCCTAAAGATTTGGGTTCAGAATGAGCCACTTAGTAAAAGAGTGGGATTTGGGTCAACAATTCCGACCGTTTAATTGATATGTTGGATTCAAGTTAACTTGGGAATCTGATTTTAACTCGAAAGTAAATTGTTTTTTTTTTTCCTTAAATTCTTTTACTTATTTGTATGATTTCCTTATTTTTTATCAATTAACATGAACTCTATAGTTGACAAATTAACTTTTTTTTATTTAATCACATAGGTTATTGAATTGGATTCGAGCCATTCGGGTTGTCACGGGCAAAGTTCGAGTTCATCTTTTTACCCATTTATTAAACGAGTCGAGTTCAGGTTGACTAGATTCAGATCAAACAGATTTCGGACAAAACTCAAACCCGATCCATTAACCTATTTTGACACCCCCTACATACTCATACACTTAATTTCCGCCCAATAAGACATAACTATTCTAATTTGATCATCATAAGTGAGAAGATCAACAACCTTCAATATTGAAAATATTAATTATATTCATATATTTTCTCAAATTTAACTCAATTTTATTCAACACCTATTTTTTATGTAAGCTTTGTAGTCCATCTTAGCATAATAATTAGGATCTTGCTTCAGCTCCCATTGTTATTTTTTCTTTAATCGCTCACAATTTAAAAAAAAATGAATAATTATGTTATTTTTTTCTTTATTTTGAACCTTTGTCTTACTTTAATTGATATAAGAAAATATTTGCTTATATTAACGTATACTGGAAGGAAAATAACACGAAGTCAAACGGTGCACATACTATACAAATGAAGTTCATGAAATCAGCCAAAGAATATATATATATATATATATATATATATATATATATATATATATATATATATATATATATATATATATATATATATATATATATATATATATATATATATATATATATATATCTTGCATGATTGGTAGCGTTAACACTTTGATTGGAAATACTTCTTTTTTTAACCAAAACAAAATTTTATTTAAAAAGAAAGTGAGTGCAACACCAACCGGCCAACATCCAACGTGACAAAACAATAAGAAACAAGACAAGACAACAAAATCTGAAAAAAGAAACAAATAGAGCAGGGTAAGAATCCCAAACGGACTCAGGAATGGAAGCCCTCTGCACCAACCCCGCGGCCAGGCACGGACCATCCATTGGTGACAGCTACTCAAAACCAACATAGTCTTGAATCGACCAAGCAAAGAGTTGAAACACCAAGGTTGCCAACCAGCCGAGCCAACAAGGGGAAGTTGGGGGCCGCCTCATCATCGTCCACAAAGCCATCAAAAACCACTGTCATAACCGCAATAGATCAATGTCAAAGCATATTTCTTCTTGTATTTACTTTTACGTCTTTTGCCACTGACATTGAGGAAAACTTGATCAACAAAATCCTCTTCCTCCCCCCAAAAAGTGAGTCATCCAAAATCAACCAATCTGTTTGAACCAATACATAGTTGTTCACAGACTGAGCCACATGAGCTTTCAATTCATCATTAGACATAACTAAAATAGGAATATTAACAAAAGTGGAAATACCCTCTGAGAAAGCATTAGGATATAAATCAGATTGAACATTAACAGGCACATTCAAAACTAAATTAACAGACGAAGAAACACATCCCATACCATATAATTCAAAGGAGAGGATACACCACAACCAACCAAAACCTGGATTGGAGAAATAAGGAGACCAGAAGGCACAACATCCCTATAATTTACCTCCAAAGATAAATCTCTTGAAACAGCCACAACATCCGCACAAGAAAAACTAGCTTTAAGATTAATATCACAATTATTTTCGATCAATTCACCTACCTCCCCAGCACATAACCGTGGAACCAAGGAACCATGTTCCTCCTCAACCACAACCGAATCAACATGAACTAAATTAAAATTAACAAGAACATCATTATCCCCTAAAAAATCACAACCACATGACCAATACATTTACATGAAGCACAAAAGGATGAGAACTCTTCCATAACTACTTGATGCGTATAGCCCAACTTCTCATGACCTAGTCAAACCTTATCAGGGTAGATTTTAATGATATCTAGCTCTACCAACACACGAGCCATGGAAGGCCTAGAGCCAACAAAAGTGGCGGAATCAATTTTCATTGGTTTGCCAAAAATAGAAACCAAACCATGAAGATTACGGGGAGAGTAGAGATGAGGACGCAGTTGTAGAAAATTAAGATACCCCAATCGGGATCACCGGTGATTCAACACAAACATAAAAAAGGGAAGACCACTTGGTATGTTTCATGTAGCAATTGCACACAAGATAGGATCTATGACAAAATAACTCTACAATAATCAAGATCATTTGCCAGCTTGATCAAGATGTGCGACGGATCAAGTAGGGTGACTGAAAGCTCTTCATTCAACTTAAGATTGAAAAAGATTCTGCGAATTGAATCCAGAGAAGGGTGTTTGAGGGAAAGAAGCCAACTAAGAAATACTGAAACAGAACAGCCAAAGCTTGGATTTTCTTCTCCGAAATCCAATGGAAGGCAAGCCATGAAAGGATGATGTCTTAAGTTCTAGAAAGTTAGCAACAGAGGAAGAACCTACAATAGCTTAAAAAAATGAACGCGATTTAACCCTCTAAAAAATTGGGGTCACACAGGCGATTCGGCGCCATTCTAGCACGCGCTGGAGATGGAAAATAAAAAATAAAGCCAAAAACAAAAAACCAAAGAAAACACCATAAAAGGAAGAGAGAAATTCCTTGGAAATCACCGAGATCACCGGTGCCACCAAGGGTGAAGCCCCAGCAGAGCGAGGGAACCCAAGCAGAGCTCCAAGAAAAAAACCTTATTTTCTTGAGTGCAACACTACTTTGATTGGAAATACTAATAAACAATGCAACTCATCTTAGGCTTTGTTTGAGTGGTTTTCTTACTACTTCTTAAAACAACTTTTTAGTATAAAAATTAAATTTTTGTAATAAAAAACTGTTTTAAGAAACAATAACAAAGTCATCCCAAATGAAGCCTTAATCAATTGTTTCGAAGCTTTGGGTATTAATCAAGAGGTCTTGAGTTCGAAGCTAATATCCAAAATAAATAAATAAATAAATAGACAATTGATTAATAGCTAGATTTTCTATTTGAGTTTAGGCTCAAGAAAAAGATTAACATAATGGGATAAATAATACCTTAATTATCAATAATAAAGCCTTAATTTATTGAGAGTTATTGAGAGAAATTCAAATAGTCTATATTTATTATAGTGATTAGAGAGGGCAAGTTGGCAAATTCAGGGTTTGTTTGGGACAGCTTTCTTATTGCTTCTTAAAGCAGCTTTCTAGTACAAAAATTTAATTTTTTACACTAAAAAGTTGCTTTAAGAAGCAACAAGAAAGCCGTCCCAAACGAAGCCTCAATTCATTCAATTATTTTGAATGGCTCCTTTTTATTGATTTATTTATTTAAATTATAATTGCTTAGAGATTAAAGTACAACAATTCCAATATCTAAAATGAATTGGATATTGAATGCATTAACAAATTTTTTTTCTTTGAGGATATATTTAAAATAGCTCACAAAATTAAGTTAATTAGGGTTTCGTTTCGAACTTCTTTATTGTTTTCTAAAGTTATTTTTTAATAGAAAATATTTTACTTCAAAAAATTTGCGTACTGAAAAATTAGTTTAGAAAATAGTAAGTCCCAAACGAAGCCAAAGTTTGAATTTTAATTAAATTTTTTTCATAAAAAACACTCTCATTTGAAATGAAAAACTTTGGAAGTCTCTTTAAAAAGTCATTCCGATGTTAATTCTTGAAAATTTATAGTTGAGATTATGCAAATTGATTAGACGAATATCTATCTGATGAAGGATTCAATTATGAATAAGAACATCAAAGTAGCCATATTTTAGTGATAGTTATAAAGAGATAAAAAACACTCTCATTTGAAACAAGAAACATTGGAAGTTATTTCCATAGACATTCGTTCGTTAATGCCCATTGGGAATTTAAAAATTCATTTTAATAGAGTGAGAGAGCTTTGCTTCTTAACTTTGATCAAGGATCCAAAAAATAAACCGGTAAATGAAAGTAGTATAGGTGAAACTAGAGATTTAGATGAGAAATCTAGAAAGAGGAAAAATTATTGGATCTAGCTAAGCTAAAATGATTCCACTATATGTGAGCGTTGATACAAAATTTGCTCATTAATTTAGAGATGACAATATTACAAGAGTATGAGAAACTAATAGAAAATATCGTAGAGTTTGTATGGGATGACAAATATTCGAATGACCTAGTGATGGCAATATGATAGTGTCGGTCAGGCAGCGAAAGTCAAGTATTTATTAAGGATTTCGACGGGGACAATCTGTTGATAATGGTGGTTGGGCAGAGGTGGTTCCACGATGGTAGTGTAAGTGCGATAACGATCCGAGAATGGAGGTTGGGCAGTGGAAATTTAACAGTGGTGGATAGATGATGGTGGTAGTTCGATAACTATGATCAAGCGGAGATGGTCGGGCGATGTTAGTTCGACTATAGTGTTCTGATTATGACAATGGTCCGATGACCATGGTCAGATGTTGGTGAATCAACGGCGACAATAAGGTGGTGGTTCTACAATGGTAGTCAAATGGTGGTCCAAAATGATGGTCAGGCGGTGTTCTGATAAGGGTGGACTAATTATGGTGGCAGTCTGTTAACTGTGGTTGGGCAGTGGTGGTCCAATGATGATCTACGTATTCTGACTATGGTGGTCAAATGGTAGTCAAATGATGGTCCGATGGTGATGATTTGGTGGTGGTCTGACAGCCGCGGACAAACAATGGAGCTTTGGGAGCCTTCAAGTCTCTAATTTCTCTTAAATCTTAAGCTAAGTATCTTCTTCATGTAGTGTAAGCTTATTTATAAATTTTTTAGAGTGACATGTCCCATAAATATTAAACAAATTCAGAGCATTCCATCAGACAATTTTGATTGATTCACTTGTGTCAATGATCATTCTTTTCACATTTACGTGTCTTAATAATATTGAAATTAAGTCAGCTTAAATATGCTGGATTCTGTCTTATTAAAACGCTCAATTTATTTATAATCACATGACGTTTGAAAATTCCTTAACTTTCAGTTTTTTAATGCTAGTGATCAATCCTTGTTCATGCAAATGTAGACGAAGGAAGATGGGAACAGCTTTAACCATCCTGACATCATTGTTGGGAGCATCAACAGCTTGCTTTGTTGTCTTTCTTGTCTTTTTTTATGTAATTATTGCAATCCTGCTTTCTTGTCTTTTTTCGAATGTATATTCTTAGAATGTTTATCAAATTGATATTATTGTTTTGGTATGGCCGTTGAAAGAAATAAATATCATTTAACATGGGAAGGAGTAGCCCCTTATCAAACTCAACAACCTCCAAATTTGATAGATTTCTAATATTAAAGTGAAAAACTTCAAAAGTATAAAATATCCTCTCACAAATAATTAGAAAAAAAAAAAAATCTTGTTGTTCTAGATTAATTTTTACAAATAGAAGATAGAGCTCTGCGTAAAAAGAGCTCTAAAATTCATTCGAAATATAGAAGATTATGAGGAATACATCTTTCAAGATTTATGATAGTAGGGAGCGGATCGATGGAACAGGCTTATGGAAGCTAAGTATGCCTTAAATAACTAGAAATGGACTAAAAATAACTTATCCCAGATTGAATAATAGTTGGGACCTCCTCCACTGCTTCAGTAGTCTCAAGCTCTAGTTTTCTCTTGACATCCAGCTCTAATATCTCTTCTAGGGAGTTCACCACCTTTCCCATTGCCTTCAAAAAGCACACAAGTTATTGTGTTAAGGTCACACGTCACTAAGATTTCTCAACTACATGTTGAAAACTTGACTGTGACATGATCAGTCAAGATGACCGACTCCTAAAGATGACATTGTAGGTGGCTGGTGTATTCATAATTCATTTTTTTTTCATAGTGGTATATTGTTGATGGCCCTCACCCCAAGTAACTTGTATGTAAGTACTCATTTAGTGTCCCTGCACTCGGTAGAAAAATTATTTAGAGGGCTTGAAGAGGTGGTGAGATGAGAGGTAAGGAGAAACATCTTCTCAAATATAAGTTTAAAGACAATGTTAATGAAACTCCTTGTATCAATCAGTATGTTGTTGATTTAATAGTTAAAAACTAGGGAGGTGACGACCATGGCATTATTGTATGTGGTCATGGTGGAAGTCTTATTTACTTTGCAAAAAAGTTATTAGGATGACAAATAATTGTTGCCCATGAGGTAGTGGCGGAATTGATTTATTTGTTCCCCTCCTTTTGGAGTTGGCCACCGTAGAAGACTGTACTCTCTCACTACCCAAGAAGACGAGTACTACTTCAGTGATATGAATGGAGCAAGCAAGAGCATGCTCATTTCTATTGCTCTCCATTAGGGTCTTTTTTGGTCATCAACTATGGTTAACAAGTACAAACTCCTTCAGTTTTTCATATTTGATAATATCTTCGATAAGTTCACACACTCCTCAGAGTCATGAGCGAGATCCTTATGAAAGGTGCTTGAGGTATTCCTTGAATGTATGTTGGCCTTTATAGGCATTGGGCACATAAAGGACTTCTTATTTTGAATGGTCTCCCTATCTTGGCCCTTGATACTTATAGGGGGAGTAATCATGTAATAGTTAGGAGTGTGATGCCTACCTTCTCCTTAATAGGGTTGCGTGGCATGTAGTGCTTCGTCCACTCTTAGCACGAGTATTTGATGATTCCCAATGGCCTCTTCTGCAAAGGCACTCTCAGGCTTTTTTGGCGACAACAATTACATGGCATTAACAACCTCTATCAGCTATTGGATTCCTTGGGCAATTCCTCTCGTGCTTTTGACCATGGGGTTAGGGGTGTTAAAACGGGTCAATGGGTCAGGTTTGGGTCGAATCTGACTTCGGCTATCTTTTTTTAATCCGACCCAGACCCGACCCGATTTGAATATCAAACCATTTTTTCCTAACCCGAACCCAACCCGCCCGAATTTCAAGTCAACCTGATTTGACCCGGCAACCCGCATTGTTTTTAAAAATTGAGATGTTTAGACAATTTATTAGTTTAGTGTATAAAAAATTAGGTTAGCACATAAAAGAAAATTTTAAGTAAATTCACAATTTAAAAATATTATTAGTGCTACTTCAAAATTTTCGTGACATTAAGTATTTGAGCAATTTTTCTTATTTCAAAATTAGCGATAACAAATTGGAAAAAACAATTCATTGAATTAACTAATAAATCTGTTTAGCCAATACTTGAAATCTATATAACAATTTTTTGTACAACAATTTTTTTTGAAGAAAAGTACATGCGGAGTTAAACCGCTAAAAAGGGAGGAGGAAGAATCACTAAAAAGAGCATCACGAAAAGACTTGAAAGAAGATTTACCAGCCAAAAAACCAGGATCAACTAAGTGCTTACCCGCCATCAACAAAAATTGACGGGGAGAAATCAACCGAAATAAAAGCAAAAACAAAATGAAGAGAAACCAAAAAAAGGAGAAGTCAAAACTTTCCTGAGAAACGAAAAGCCACCAACATCCATGAAACAGGCAGAGGAGAACGGAGCACCGAAAGGGATGCAAACCCTAGTAGAGCGAACATTTGATGACGAGCTCTTTCAATCAATAACACCAATAATAGTTCTATTATCTTTCAAAATTAAAATTGTTATTTAATAATCAGCATACAAATTAAGAATTAAAGATTATATTTGATATTTAAGAGTATAAATCACAAGTCTGATTATTTATACATCAAAATAAAAATATTTGCAATTATTTTGAAGAGCAAAGAATAGGGGTGTAAACTAGTCTAGTCGAGTCAAGTATCTACCTAATCAAGCTAAAACTGTTAAGTGCTTACTAAGCTCGAGCTCACTTACTAGGCTTGAGTTTAACTCAATTGCATGAGCTTGTTTAGATAGCTCATACTTGACTAGATTGTTAAACTCAATTTCTTAGTTTAAAATTAAAATTTCAAATTTTTTAGAATTTTTATTTTTAATATAGAGTTAATTTAAAAAAGTTAAAATATATTATATATTGCAAATTTAGATTATTTTTAAGTTAATTGAGCGGCTCAATGAGCTTTCAAGCTAAGCCAGCTTGTGGCTTCATAAGCTCAACTCGTGAGCTTGTTAACATGGCACGTTCGAACTGCCATGCTCATTTACACCCCTAGTATAGAACTAAAAAAGTAGGGGACATTCATAGTCATCTTGAAATTAAAATATCATAAAACAGACATTTATAAGAAATGTGAAAACTTACAAAGGTGACATATAAATCAGGCATATAATTAAAAATTTTCACATACGGGTGACTACTATTTATAAAAAAAAAGAAATATCTTATATTTTATAAATTGGGTTTAAATATAATTCTAAGAAATAAGAGAAAAAAATATCTAATTTATATGCAAATTTGAAGATAAATATGTTATTGGAAGATAATTGATAAAAATTTCCTCTTATAAATTTGATAGTATTATTTTGGTAAATTTTTTTTTTTAATTTATTTTATTATTATTACTATTTGATGTTATCATTTTTTTACTTTATTTTATTTTATTTTTGTTATTATTATTATTGTTGTCTAAATAATTAAAATTTTGCCCACCTTGAAACAAGAAGCTAGATCTGCCCCTGCCTACAAGCATTATTTGGACTTCCCAACATTCACAATCCAAGCAGTTATAAAAACTAATTATGCAAAGCAAATATAATAAAAAATTACTATGTAAATTGCGCCAATTAATGAACAAGTAACTACATTTATTAAAATTCAACAAAAGTTATAACACTGTTGCAGTTTTATCATAACTTATATATCAAATGTATCAAAATTCATCATAGGTGACAATCTAATCAGAATATGTATGCTCGGCCGATGGAGGCACCAGTTGAGATCCACTAATCCGCTCGCTTAATATTCTAAGCTTCTCCAATATTTGTCTACTTGAGTTTTTTTAATAATTTCTATATGTGCTGCTAAGTTAGTCACCTACTAGCTAACTAAACTCTCCTAACTGTCTGCTGAGTGGCTGGTGACAGAAGAGGCAACAACGGATTATACTTCAAACATTTATAATTTTGAAAATTTAAAACATATTTATGCTATAAATTCTTACAGTCAAATAATGAGATTTATATCAATTTTAAAAAATTTAAAATAATGTGCAATGGTCATGATTTAAAAAATTTAGTATTGCTAATTTGTGCATCTACTTTCCTAATGAACTTTGGGTCCTTGACTTCGACCTATTTAGGCTCGAATTAGGACGAATTAGGCGTCAAATTCGTGCTCGATTAAGATAAGTTTTTTTATGAAATATCAAATTATAACATATCTGTAACAATTATTAACTCTAACACTACTCGTCCCTTAAAATAAATCATATCCTCGAAGTCAATTAAGTAGAGGATTTAGAAGATGACATATGTTAACGACAGAGATTTGAGAGTTGAGAGACTTAAAGAACCTTTTTGTATTTCACAATGATCGTGGTCAGCAGTTAGATACAATGACAATAGTTTGAGGTTGACATTTTTTAGACTTGGATGATCATATCTTGCGAATAACTACCAAGAATCTAGAAGAATTAGCAAAGGCATTGATCCACGTGTCTTAAACCTATGGGGAATGATTGATTAACTTTTATTTTTGGTCATGTGGAGCCATTAGAGAGCATTTTATGTTGTCATATGTATGATATGGATGATAGAAAAGTTAAAGCCTAAAACATTGTAACATCTAATAATAACACATATGTGATATCTATGATATTGATAACACATATGTGATATCTATGATATTGGCCCTCTCCACTTATGTACAATCTTTGACAAAACCTCGGTTTCTCTCTTTTTGCCCAAATCCCAGCTTTAGTAATCCCTTTAGTTCGGTGGATTTAAGGGATTTGGTGGAAGAAGCACACGAAAGGGAGAAAATTACCTTCACTACGAGCAAGCTCCTGTTGTTGCTTCCAATCCCGATCCAACATGAAGGAGATCATTGAAGGAGCGAAGTCGAACAACGACGAAGGAGACCAAGGGAGAGCAGCGAACATCGACGAGAGACTCGTGAGCAAGGAACATCAACGAGGGGGCTAATCGTTACTGGTGCGGGCACGGATTGTCTAGCTCTAGTGAATGAAAGGAATGAGCTAGATATTGGTTTAGATAAACTTATTTGTGACGGATTTGAGGTGGATTTATGAAAAAAATTTCTGCCACAAATCCGCCATAATTTTGTAGAAAATTTTTTCTGTCGCAAAGCCTATTGCTAATACGCCACAAATCACTAGTTTTTCTGTAATTAAACTCCTTGCAGTGAAGATCAATTACAATGGTCATGCAACAATTTTGGAATAATTGCAAGGTTTTTTTTTGTCGTAGTTAAAACAGCCAAGAAAGCTCTTCAAAAGCGCTGCGAAAGCAATTTTTTTCTTGTAGTAATTATCTAGTCGCAAACCTTGAAGATAGGTTCCATATACTACAAGCGTAGAGTGGAAATTCATACATCAACAACGAACGCAAAACACACCTCTTAACATCTTTTATGTGTATAGAAATTTATGAGTTATAAAAATTTGTATTTTTATTTAAACACTGATTATTATATTGATAAATGACTATTTATGTGACATTTAAATGGAGAAGATAATCAATCTTGAGAAGGTTGTTAAAGATAGCCATAAAGAAAAAAAAGAAAGGTGAGGAAAACAAGAGAACAAGAGAGAGAGAGAGAGAGAGAGAGAGAGAGAGAGAGAGAGAGAGAGAGAGAGAGAGAGAGAGAGAGAGAGAATTTTAAACTGCTACAAACTTCTTTGTAAGGGTACAAACTGCCGCCAAATCTTTCCTTACAGGTGATATATTTTTTTTTTGGAAATTTTTGGGGCATAGCCTGTAATATTTATTAAAGGAACAATTACAAGTAAGAAAAAATAAAATTAAAAAAAGGATGCTCAAATACAAAAAGAGCATCACAACAATTATAAGAAAAAAAAGGTTCCTAAAAGCACCAAAGGACTCAGGAAGAAGAACTTGAAGCCACAAGAAAGCTGAGAAAATGATGTCCCTAATTGTCAATCAAGCCTTCCAAGGGGCAACAAGCTACAAAGAGCATACATCATTGTCCTTCACAAAAAAACACCTCGCTAGAGAACCGTAAAATAACGGTAGCATACAACGAGGGTCTAAAAAGAAAACAACAGAGCCAAAACAAAAAACCAAAAACTGTTGCTGCAGAAGCCGAACAAGCTCATAATGAATCTTCCATGAATTAATCTTAAGAGAGATAGCTTTCTGAATTTTAGCAATAAGTGTGGCCTTGCAGTCAAAATTTGCATGAAATAATCTATCATTCCTAGCTCTCCATATAAAATAGACAACTTCACAAGAAGTGAGATAGTAAAATTTAAGATAAGAGGAGTGTATCCCTTGGTCCTTTATGCAGTCAAAGACTTGATGAAGGTTGGGTCGCATAAGAAGAGCCTCCAACCAAGGTAGAAACCTTTTGATAATAGCAAAGGTAAATCAGCACTCAAAAAACAAGTGGGCATGAGACTCATGTTCAGCAAAGAAAAAAGGATAGTTATTTAAAAAGTTCATACCTCTACGAGCAAGTACATCAGCTGTTTTGAGGCCATCTTTGAAAGCAAGCCACGCATAAGCAAAAAATCTAAGAGTAAATTTCTTGTGCCAAATGAAATTATGCCAGTTAAGCAAACTTTGAGTGGAGAAAAGTTGTTTGTAAAAATCTTTGAATTTAGGGTTCCTTTCTCCTAACCAAAGAAGTTCCAACTATTGACAAACAATAGGAATGGCTTTTATATCAGAGGTGAGATTATGGTGGAATAACTCAGGCAAAGACCAACTGTTATTCACAATGACGTGCCTAACCTCCCAATAAGAGAAGTAATGAATGTAATTGTAACTGTCAATGTTTTGGGAATTAAGCCAATCAATTATGGAAATGCCTTTATACCAAGGATCCCATATCAAAGATAAATTGTTGTCAGCATGAATAGAAAAAGTGAAATATTGTCTAACCTTGGCATCCACATTACATAAGAATTTTCAATAGAGGGAGGGGTGTTGCTCAAGGTTTTCCATGGGAAATGATATCTATAGCGCCACCAGTCAAATAAAGGATTTTTTTATTCATAAAACCTCCAAATGAGAGTACAGAAATAAGCATGGTAAATAAAATGCAATGTAGGAATGCCTAATCCACCTTTGTCTTTTGGTTTACAAGCATCTTTCCACCCAATAGTGTGAAGTTTCTTCTGATAAAAGAAATATGGAGCACATTGAGTATATATTTTTGCAGCCAATTTTTGGTCTGATAGAACCTCTATCCAATAAGCAAGTGTGTTACTAATAGTGAATTTAAGAAATTAGATTCTTCCAGCAAAAGACAAAGTTTTGACCTTCCAATCATCAAGAGATTGTGCAATACTTTGAATAAGGGGTTGAAAATCAAAGTACCTCAGTCTCCTATAGAAGATGGGAATACCCAGATACTTACTTGGAGGGAAAGATTGTGTTATATGAAGAATAGAGCAAATATCATACACAAGTGGGTTATTTTTGGAAAATAAAATAACACTTTTGTTGGGGTTGACATGGAGGCCAGACATATTGACAAAACAATGAAGAATGGTCTTAAGGGAAACATCATTGTAGGTGGTTACTCTTTCAAACACCAGTAAATCATCAATAAAAAGAAGATGGGTAATGATAGAGTTATCGGCCAGCATCCCATTAAAACTATAATTGGCCTCAGCTAAGTCAAAGTAAATGGGCAAAGCATCCATAACAATGTTGAAGAGGTAGGGGAAATAGGACATCCCTATCATAACCTAGTAGATGAGTTAAAACAAAACCTTCAAGTGTACTGTTAATACATATGGGAAAATGAACTTCAGTAATGCAATCCTTAATCCAATCAATAAAAGTATCAAAAATCCTTTAGCAGCAAGACAGTCAAGAAGGAACTGCCTAAAGAAAGAATCAAATGCTTTAGTGGTATCAAACTTTGCACATAAATACTTATATCTTGCATTCTTATTGAATTCACCAAGAAGCTAAGAGGCAAGTAGAATATTATCCGAAATGGTCTACTTTTGAACAAACCCTCCTTAGCTTGGAAGGATAATAGTAGGCATCACATCTTTCATCATGTTAGCAACGATCTTAGCGATAATTTTATAAATAGCATTGCACAAAGATATAAGCCTGTAATCCTTGATAGTAGTAGCATTATATTATTTTGGGATCAAGGCAATTGTCGTTGCTTTGGCTTGCCTAGGAAGGCAAGCATTAGAGAAGAAGGAAAGAACATCCTCACATATTTATAAACTAATGAGATGCAAAGTAGCTTTGTAAAATTCAAAGGTGAGACCATTGGGTCCTGGGGTTGAGCAGGAAGCCCCATAAAAGATGACATTTTTAATCTCTTCAATAGTGATCGGGGCAATCGGTGAAGGTATTAGGTGTGCAGGGATAGTGCTTCCATAGGGGATGCTAAATAAGCTATCAGTAGCAGAGACCTGAGAGTTAAATAATGAATTGTAATGATGGATGAAGGCTTTTGAGATGTCGGAGTGGGTGGAGAGGGGACCATTGTTAAATGCAATTTCTTTGATCTTATTATGATTCTTCCTTATGTTTATCTTGGAGTAGAGAAATTTCAAGTCATCTTTACCGTGAGAAAGCCACTTAGTTTTTTCCAGCTGAATGATCCAATTAGCCATGGAGGTTTGACAGGTGGAGAGTTTGTGATTAATAATCTGAAGAGCAGCATTGAGCTGCTAGTCTTATGGGCTATTTTCCATAAGATTGAGAAGGGAACTTTGGGAGGTTAAAAGGGACTCAATCTCAAGCTACAGGTGGTTAGAGTTGCTCCACTATTGGTGCTTAATGTGGTTCGTGACGGTTTTTAGTTTATGATAAAAAGAGTGAAGCGGGCTACCATAGCTTAATTGAGGGAAAATATCAATAAAAAGATTCCCAAAATTTGTCCTTTTGGTCTAATAATTCTTAAACAGGAATCTAAGCTTATTGATAGTATCAACATTCAAGAATAAGATTATGGGTGAGTGGTCAGAGCAGTGGGGATCTCCAAGTTTGTAAAAAGAGTTCAGATAAGCATCAAGCAAATCATCATTTACAAGAATGCAGTATAATTTAATATGAATGAGGTTATCTACACATTGGTTAAACCAAGTATAGAAGTGACCAACAGAGGTAAGGTCATGTGCCCCAATATTGAAAATCAAATGATTAAAGTCTCTCAATTTATTGGCAAAAAGGGCATTAACACTCGCTTTTTCTTGTAGGAACCTGCAGCAATTGAAATCCCCAAGAATGGACTAAGACCTTCTAATGTTTTTAGAGATGCCCTTAATTTGATTCTACATGCTTTATCTTTCCTCAAAGGAATTAGAAGCATACACCAGAGAGACATCGCAAATAAAAGAAGAGGCAACGGATATGGTGCCATAAATCACTTGGTTAGAGGGTTTGTTTGGCTATGAAATCAACCACCATAGAATTCCACTTTATCCAAATGCACCTAGGAGAAGAGAGCGCAAAGTTATCATAAGAACCTTCAAAAGGGAAAACTTTATGAGAGGCAATGAACCTCGGGGTCAGCAGCAGAGTAAGGGGAACTGTTGGCTTCTAATATAAAAATAATATCTAATCTAAAGTTGCTAATAAGTTGTTTATAACAAAGGGCTTTTTTAGGGTTGTTGAACCCACGAATGTTCCAAGCAACTAGTTTAGGAAAGATCATTGTCTTTTGGAGGTGGAGAAGGTTGCCTTTTTAGCATTTTTTGCTATGGTATTTTTTATACTTTATGAGTTAAGGTGCTGGGCTTGCATAGCAGTAGGGATTTGGTTAAAGATGATGGTGGTAGTAAGAGAGGCTTGAGTGGTGGGGATGCTATGTAGGATTGGATGCTTGGCTTCCAAAGTAGTAAGGATCTAATTGGAGGTATGTAAGGCTGAAAGAGAAGTTTCTGTAGTGGATTTAGGAGATTGAGGGTGGTGATTGGATTGAAGTGTGAGTAGTGGAAGTGCTGACCATATTTGGAGGAGAAGTAAGGGGTTGAGAGTTTAAAACAGGGGGTCCATTAGGTTCTTGGTCAGGCAATGCCGAGAATTTGTTGCAAGTGGGTATAGCCGAAGCCTTTGGCGATATTAGGGGTTGGTCAGGGATAGAGTCAGTAGAGGGTGAGTTAAGGTTAGGAAGTTAAGTGGGATGTAAGCCAGATATAGAGGGTTCATTTGGAGGTGGCTACTAGGCCTGGGATTGATTTGGGTCTTTTGGGTTAGCTCTGTGGGGCAAAAAGAGATGGGGGATGCATGATGGAGCCGCATTAGGAGCATGGTTCTGGCTTCCAGTCGTAGAGCAACTGAAGCGGGGAGATCTTCCCATCAACAAAATAATAAACTTCATCAAGAAGGGGAGAAGAGCTTGTCACTTGTACAAAAACCCTTACAAAAGTGAGCCTACTCTTAGTTGTCGTAAGAGTGTCAACAACCATAGGTATTCCTATACAGCTTGCAATCTTAGACATACCTTCTGACATCCAAATAGAGAGGGGAAAGTTTATAATTTTTACCCAAAGAGGGATGGAGGGGAATTCTTCATGCTTTGGGACAAAGTTGGGTGTCCACTTCTACAGGATGAAGGGTTTGCTGAAGAAAAACTAGGGTCTGTCTGACCAAGCAAGCCTGTAGTCTTCCATGGAGGGAACTTCATAAGGAAGAAACCTTCATCTATAGTGAGAAGTGTTAAAGAGCCTTAAAGAAACCAAGTTTTTTTTTATAGCTCCATGTAGGGCTTCATAGTAGGGTGTCTTGCCAATCAAATATCCCACCAGAGATAAAGACCACTCTAGTGCTCCTACAACAAATTGTTCTTTGGTGAAAAGGGTTGTCACATTATGGTTTGGAACAAAAAAAGAGAATATTATAAAACTCAAAAGAGACTTGAGAACTAGTCATAATGAGGTTCTTCTAGTCTAGGGGCGGCCTGAAAAAAGAGTTGGGAATGGGAAAGGAGAGGGTGGAGGAGGGGAGAAGGGGAGGAAAATCAGTGGAAGCCATGGGGGAAAAACCCCCAGTGAGGGAGGCGGACTATTGCTAGGGCAATAGAGGAACGCTAGCAGAGCTTTTCTTTATATCAGTAACTCTTGTTATATGGTACCTTTCACCTTTTGTAGGGGATAATATCAAATATCACAGTTTTAAAAGTACTCATGTACTTGCATAAATACCTTCATAGTTGTCTTAATAGATAATGATTAGGTCGTAATGAAGATGCTAGTTTCTAAGATATGATCATTTGACCACTCGTTTGAACCAAAAAGTGAGTTCACCTTAAGCGAGGTGAGTCGATGACAAACCATCAGGCTAATAGCTTGCCACTCACATCTACATTAGTCATCAACAATCATCTCCCCTCATTCAAGCACAGCTACAAGAAAACTCTCACTTGAGGCATCCTACTTGCTCCACCAACTCTAACCACCGCATCTAATCTCGACTTCTTTATAACAATTGCTCGCTCTCCCACGATGATCCAAGAGGACCAAGACTTACCATATTTTTTATCACAACTTCAAACCAGTCTGCCACTATAGAATCCATCCAATTCGACGCCAGCACACAAATATGACATATATCATGGGCCTCGTCCCCTACACCGCTCACCAATGCAATCTCAGCACTAGCTCTCTCGCCCCAGATGAATCCCTCATCCCAACTCTCCCATCAATCAAAAGGTGACACATATATATAGTGTGGTATAGTATTGTACATGCAATCTATCTAACATTGTATTTTTTTAATCTCTTTTCTATGTTCCCTTTTATGTAGCCCCCAGAATTAGATAAAAAGGGTGATGGAAATTATTCAAAGCACATGTAAATTTTCAAAATACTAAGGGGTCTCTTATATTAGTAGGGAAGATTTTACTTGTTTGTGATCTCTAGTTATCCTCTACTCTCCTTGAGCTCTCTACTCTCACATAACATTCGTTTGGGACAGCTGCGATTTTTTATAAAGTTGGTTGTATAGCTGTTGTGAAGAAAGAAGTCAGAAGCTACTGTATAAAGCAGCTTCCCAGCACAAAAATTTATTGAAAGCACTAAAAAAATAGTAACCAAACAAAAAGCATGATTGTGATCTGAAAGCAAAAGTAAAAAAAAACTATCACAAACAAAGGCTTACATGTTCTTCTGTTTTTAAGATAGACATCCTAGTAAAATCAGATATCATCTACAAATAAATTTGAATCCAACTATTTGAATGACTAATAGGTCACTATCTCATCACAATATCTTTATAGAGATTAATATTCCTCGATTGTTTAAAACTATTTTAACGTTGAAAATTTTAATCCAAGTCATCTACATAGACTTGAATGTCGGCAAAAGAATATATTTGATGCATAGCTATCATAATAAATGAGGAGAATCTGAATCCATTGCATTGACCTCATTGAAAGATTCGGTAGTCTTGCGGCGTGCATTCATCCTCCAATTTATGTTTAGGCTCATATGCTCCTACTATTTCCAGGAAGACTTGAAAATTTAAGCAATATTCCAAACGAGACGAGAGATTTTACGTGCGGATATCGGATATTAAGAGCTGTTCGATTTTGTCTCTATGAATAGTAAATGTACAATTACTATTCAACACTGCATTTTTAATGTTCACAGAGACCAAAACCGAATTGTACTCTGCGTCCAGTCTCCGCATGTAATAATCTCTTGTTCGAGACAGGTTCCTTCTATTTTTTCAAGCATCTTTTTTGTTAAAAACTTCTTGAATAAAAATTTTTGTACTAAAAATTGTTTAGAAAATAGTAAAAAGAAAGTGATGTAGAAAGTAGCTTTCTAGCACAAAAATTTATTGAAAGCTTTGAAAAATTAGTTGCCAAATAAAAACTATGATTACGATCTGAAAAATGAAGTAATAAGAAAGTTATCTCAAACAAAGCATTTTTATTTAAAAAAAATTAGCAATGATTCATAACTATTAACTAAAATTTTTGTACTAAAAAACTGCTTTAGAAAAACAATTAAAAGTTGTCCCAAATGAAACCTTAGCAACTCTAATTGTAAAAAATAACTTTTCATCATATATATTTTTTTTTAAATGTTGAAAAAGAAATGCAAAATAGCAGTCAAGTAAAATTATAGTTATTGTCTGAAAAAACAAAGAAACAAAAAATCTAACGTAACCATACTGTTACGCTTCGTCTCTTAAAGCAACTTTTTAGTATAAAAGTATATATATAAAAAGCTGCTTTAAGAGACAGTAAGAAATCCACCCCAAGCAAAACCTTAATCTTCAAATTGAAAAATTGGATCTTCACATCATGAAAAATTATTAGGTGCGGAGTGCGCAACGTCCGCACAAGCACTAGGTACCCACCGGTACCAAGTGGGGTACCGCTAGGTACCCAATACTTATGTGGACGGTTCTCCCCGTCCGCACTCCGCACCTATAATCTCTCTCACATCACGGCCTTAATTTTCTGATCATTATTGCAAAAGAGAAAATTATATATTATTATGCTTATTTTCCAAACGGCATAAATCTGAGAATTTGAATCAGTATTCAAATTACAGAAAAAAATTACGGATTTCGACGTAAACTGTGCCACCAAACTGATATCTTATAGGGTTTTGGTTTCTCTCATACTATCATGATAATTATCTCCATGTAATTATTTATTATAATCATTAAAATAACTTTGTATGATTGAGATTATGAAATAAGTTATTAAACGGATCATTTTTAAGTCTAAATAGGTTGTAAGGGTTAATCCGAATCTAACCCATTTAATTAATGGGTTGAAATTAAGAACCAAAATCCGACCCAATACTTCAGTGCCTAACTTCTTCCTTTAAAAAAGATTTATTTTAGCTTTTAGGAAAAATGAAGATATGAGTAAAATGATTTTGGTTAAATATACTAAAATTTTCAATATATCAGTAATGGCTCAAAACTATTAGCCTAAAACATTAAGATGATGTGAGTTCATTTAGTAGTATGTTTATTTTAATTTGGGCCTCGAATGTTCAACCATTTTATTCAAGTGGTATTTGAATCAATGATACTGTTAGATTCAAATTTGTCTGTGAATGACACCCGACTTTACTAGCAAGCCGTCCTGTGAGCGTGCAAGCAAGAACCTGCATAATAATATAGAGAATGAGGTAATGCGAGGGAAAAATTGAATTGAGTTCTTAGAATCTTAATCACATAGAAAGAGGCCCAAGTATCATAATGTTCATATTATGCAAAAAGATGTGCAATGCTCTTCATCGTGCCTTATTTATAGAGTTTTTATGTCTAAATGAAATATAATATCCAATAAAAACTAAAAAAATATAACGCTACACAAAATACCATTCTCACAAGTTGCTTCTGAGTTAACTGAGGGAGAGCAGGTGTTGTAAAACTCTAACGGTCTGTGTCTAGGCGGGCACAGTATTGTCAAGTATGCATTAGGAAAGCTCCTAATTTGTGTGGGATTTCTAGTGTTAAGTAGGAATGCGTGAGTCTAGGTGTATGAGACCGAGCAACATTTATGAGCTATTGGAGACTTATGTTGATCCTTGGATCACCTAAAGGAGAAAAAATTGATCTAGGGTTGTGTAGAAGATGAAATCATTAGCCAATCAATCATAGTAGGGCGAGCAAGAGCTCTTTGAGTATGTGATTTCCTATAGTTTTACTTGGATTATAGAGGATGAAGGCTCTCACCTTGGGTTAGGGCAAGTTGTTGCGTTGGCTTCCTCTGTCCCATTAGATGAGTGGCGAGTTGTTAGGTTGGTGAGGTTCTTCTTCATTACCCTTAACAGGGGCGACCTTCCTTTGTAAGCTCGGGCAAGTGGGGCTTGATATCACTTAGGCAAATTCCTTTATGGGGCCATTTAGACATGAGTCATCTCCTTGTAACCCATTGTCAACTTGTTAAGTACTTATGAAAGCATATGAGAGTATACATACGCAGTTAAGATAATGTGTTACATGCGACATGTCTCTTATATGTCTTCATTGCTTCTACTAAGGTCAAGCAAAATTTATGAGTAGTTGCAAAATCTTTTTGAAGATTTGAACTATTGAAGAAGATTAGATTATTATCCCTAAAGTAACTTTTATGTATTTAGTGAGAAGTCTTTCAATTAGTATCATCAGATCTTTAAGCCGGGCATTCATGCTTTCTCAATGGGTGGGTATTCTGCTTGGCTCAATCTCTATATGATTGAGTGAGATCTTACTATGTGACATGGGATTGAATTAACAATTTTCAAATATGGTGAAATAGCAGCTAACATTGGGGACTCTCATTTTAGGGATAGCAAAATAGTCTTGTATTAAAATTTAAAAGTGAAAGAAAGTTAAGTATCTAATATGTTAGTATTTGCCATTACTTGTCAATTTAAGCTTCTAGGTTGATGGATGTAGTTAGGTGTCATGCCCTGGGATCTATATTAAAAGAACTATATCTGTCTTTTACTTTAGCATTTAACTAGAGCTTACCAATTTCTTATGAACAACATAAAGAATTATGCATGTTGTTCAGAGCCTCAGATCATAGGATCCTTAACTTTATCTGAAATCATGTAAAACCTCATAATGAGCACATAGTCCATCAAATAATCAAAATCTAACAACTAAAATCATTGTAATGTAAAAGAGAACAAATATTGTAAATTATATAAACAAATATATTCATCAACGTATATATATTGATTATCTGTATTAATAATCAATCTATAATATATCATATCTCAGTTAGTTTTATTTCATTCTTCCATTATAAACTCTAATCAATCAATTAGTTATTCGATATTTATCACTCAATCAATTTCATTTAATCTCATCATCTATTTTGCTCACATCAATCTGTCAGTTACAGTTATAGTATCAATAAAACAGTATTGGGTATCAATAACAAAATTGTATCAGTAACAGTATTAGTATTCTCAGTGTCAGTCATAATAACAGTAATAATAATCAGTAACATTTATTATTGTTTGTGATATTAATATCCATATAATATCAGTATTAATAATAATAATAAGTTGTTTTAAAAACAATACAAAAGTCATCCCAGATCAAACCTAAATCAACAATTAAAAGTACATAATTAAGGAACAAAGCTAAAAAAATAATAATAAAGGAACTAAGCCATACTTTGTATAATTTTTTAAGCACTTCAATCATGTGACGAGTTACATTCCAGAAGAATTACAATGTTATTGTATTCTCAGTTGTCTGCTTCTAATCCCTGTAAGGATTTGTATTGATTTCAAACTTTCAGAAAATCGCAAAATTGTCAAAGTTTTAGCTCAGAAAAATTATTGACAGTTTATATGGCAGTCTTTTTAACCTACTTGCAGCTTAATTATCATGCTACTGATGTTTAGGGCTACAACTTTACATTGTTGCAAAGTAGGTAAAATTATATAACAGCAAAAGGCCAGAAAAAAGAACAATATAATAAAATCAAAACATACTAAACTAAGGGTGCCACAACACGAAAATCCGACTTGAACATGACCAGAAAATTTCAGGTTATATCCGACCCGATTTCGAAACAGGTCAGATTCGGGTTCTCGGATTCAATCCACTAGAAAAAACGGGTTAGGTTCAGGTTAACCCGGAAACCCAAACTCAACCAGATTTAACCCGTTTGGAAAAACATGTGAAGTCGAGTCACGTCACCTCGCCTGTCGCTTTCGAGTCGCATGATGACGTTCTATTGTTGTCTCGTCGCTGACTCACCGTCCCACGCACCAATCCACAGTCCAACGCCTCTTTCGATAACATTCCAATCATATTGTGTCATTGCCGGCACCAAGCTCATCGTGGCGCCTCAACCCGCCTATGCCATCGCCTACATCACCAACCTATGTTGTCACTGTCACCTGCCACTGTCCAATGCCTCTTTCAAAACGTGTCCGCGGATCGAGTCGGGTCAACATGGCAATCAACGCGGGTTAGATTCGGGATGAAATATCTAACCCATTTTCAAAAAAGAGTTAAATTCGAGTTTGGTCAACTAATGCCGGGTAAATTCCAGGTTCAACCCGAATCCAACCCGTGACCCAATTTTATAGCCCACAAAATACAGTAATTTTATATTAGATTTACAAAATTAATAACTATACCATGCTCCTAATACTGTAGATTTCAGCTTAAATTGAGACAACTTTTGACAATTATTTTTTTCTTTCTTTTAATAAAATTTTTAACTATAAAACTGTTTTTTAAAACAGTAAGAAAACTGTTAAACTTCATCAGATATTACAGAGAATCATAGTCCGATCTTCTGATATTCAATGATGGCATCCCAATTCTTACTGTATTAGCTCGAACGAGCTTCTGTTTTGTATCATAAATGTTTTTTTGCCCTAAGCGCTAGCATTGTTTTTTCACTTTTTGGCTACATACTAGAATTTTAATTAGTGCGGCAAAAAAAAGTCATAGTTTAAGAGCTCAATTAACCAAATCCAAGACAAATTTGCCTCATTCTATGAAACTCCTTAAGTAAAAGAAGTTAAACCCTTAAACATCAAGGCGTCTTTTGACGTAATTGTTAGAATTTTATTAAGAAACTCTGCAAATAAGCGTGCCCATCCCGGAGCAATTCTGAGATGAATGACCTACTGAGAAGTTACACCAACATGACAAAACCGTGAGGCTCTTAGACCAAAATGACAATATCTCGATAGTTAAAAATTTGAACTGTCACACCGTCAGCTCATGATCTTCTAAAGATGCTAGAAAATATTCAACAATGCTATAAAGCATGCAGACTTCCGCCGCTTCTTTCCAAAAGAAAAATGCCATTTTTTTTTTTCTTTTTAGTTCGTTACTGTTGTACACTAGATCTATCCTGCTGCAGAAAATCATCATCTTCAATCACTAGATCTTGTTCAGTGCTTCAGCCAGTAATTTCTAAGTTGAGCAATGTGAAGGAGGATCTCATCTCGACCCATATTGGTTACACTACTTGCCATAATCCAAGGTGGTGCTGCCTGGAAGTATTCAGAAATTAAGTTGAGGAAATCTTCAGCATTCTCTTCGGGCATCTTTACACCAGTTTTCTTCTTCTTGCGTTTGTCGCACTTTGTGAAGATAAGAGTCATCGGAATCTGCTGTAAGAAATCGAGATGAAGTGACTGCAAATGAATGGTGCATAAAAGCCTAATAACCAGCTAAGACCAAGAAAGCGTGTAATTTTTGCATGAAATAAATCCCAACACATACAACAACAACAACATCAAGCATGGATCCCACTAAGTGGGGTCGGCTACATGAATCCCTTTTCTCCATTGTGTCCTGTTAAAAGTTAAATTCTCATTTAAATCTAATAAAGAAAGGTTAATTCTAATATTTTTTAATCAAGTCTTTTTAGGTTTATCTCTATCTTTCTTAACATAAGTCAAATCTAATAGACTTAGTTTCCTAACAGGGTCATTGGAAGACTGACCAAACCATCAAAAGCGACTCTCTCTAATCTTATCTTCCACTAGAGCTACTCGAACTTTTCACTTATATGCTCATTTTATATCCTGTCTTTAAGAGTAAAGCCACTCATCCACCTGAACATCCTCATCTCTGCAACACTTAACTTAATATTATGCTTCTCTTTTAATGGCCAACATTCTGCACTATAAAGCATTGCATATCTAGCCACCATCTTATAGAATTTTCCCTTGAGTTTGGAGAGTGGACTTTTCTTTCACACAACAAGCTCGATGCATTCCTCCACTTCAACCATCCAACTTGAATTCTATTAATAATATCCCCATCTATTTCACCATCACTCTTAACAAAGATCAAAGATATCTAAAACGTGTACTCTTATTAATGACTTGATCATCTAAGTCACAATCCCCCAACTAAAACTATTATTACTAAAATTACATTCTATATATTCAATTTTAGATATACTCAAGCAAAAGCCTTTAGATTCTAAGGTATACATCCATAATTCAAGTTTACCTTCAACTCCCTCTCTAGTCTTATCAACAAGAATAATATCATCAGCAAAAAGCATACACAAGGATACAACCTCTTGCAAATGTCTAGTGAGAGCATATATGACTATAGCAAAAAGATATGGGCTTAAGGTTAATCCTTGATGTAATTCAACTGAAATAGGTAAATAATTGGTCAAATCTTGTGTCTGGACACAAGTAATAACTCTTGCATACATATACTTAATGACTTGAATATAAGCATTTTAACCCTTCTTTTCTAAAACTCTCCTTAGCACTTCTCTTGGAACTTTATAATATGCTTTCTCTAAATCAATAAATATCATATGTAGATCCTCCTTATTCTCTCTATACTTCTCCATCAAACCTCTCAATAAATGTATAGCTTTCATAATAGATCTACCCGGCATGAATCCAAATTGATTTTGAGAAATATTAGTATGACACTGCACCTATGCTCCATAACTCTCCCCCATAGTTTTAAAGTATGACACATTAATTTAATTCCTCTATAATTTGCACAATCTTGTTTTACAAAAATCCCAACGCATGCAACCAAAAACTTTATTTTTTAGTAAATGTTTTACAGGTTCAGAAAATATATAGGAAATAATGTTTTGCAGGAGCCATCGATGTTCTAAAAGCGCTGAGGAATAATTTTTTTCTAAAGAACAAGTTCATCAAATGAGAGGAGGCCTAAACAATCTTATATTGGAAATGAAATCTGCTATTAGAAAATGTAATGACCGTTACTGAAATGGAATCATATCCACGGGTAATTATGATTAATTCTAACATGACATACATGGTGATGTCTAGTCACAACGAATAGGGCACAAGCATAGGCGTACATGAGCCCAGAGTTTGCTTAACAGCTTTCCCCATTTGACAAGTCCAACATTGACTTACTATTAGTGATATCCGTTCTAGGTAGAGGTTAGTAGATGGTCTTACATTGTCTTACATGACTCGCAAATCTCCCATCATATGACATCAGACTAACAAACAAGAAATTCTCACAAGTAGAAGGAATGCAAAAGTTTGATCTTTTAAAGATGAATCCATTACTAAATATGCAATATCAAGTCGAGACATATAAATTATTTTTAGACCAAGATAAATCAGATAAAAGCTAAGGCATACTAGATGCTTACTTTTAGTTTCTCAAACCCTGACACTTTCAAAATCATTGCACTAAGCAAGATAAAAACTTGACAAAACGTATCAAAAGCTTTATTCTCGATTCTAGGGTAGTATGAAGTACAAGTGAATAATCATGCATAAATGCAACCCATCTTGTGTGATGGGTATTCAACTTTTTCTAGGATTGTAGATACTGTAGAGTTTGATGGTCAGAATATAAGAGAAACTCT
This sequence comes from Dendrobium huoshanense, assembly GCA_016618105.1. Lineage (NCBI taxonomy): Eukaryota > Viridiplantae > Streptophyta > Magnoliopsida > Asparagales > Orchidaceae > Dendrobium > Dendrobium huoshanense. The sequence goes on from CM028357.1 coordinate 31,238,224, forward strand.
TTTTGAAGGTGATAACATCAATATCATACGACATGAATAATGTAGAACTCCTTGTCATAGGTGAATAACTTTTGCTTAAAATCATCGAGGTTTTCATTTAAGCACACAATAAGATGATTTTTCCTAACTTAATACACTACCAATTCCAACCCCATCCAACCTCCCCCATCTTACCCCCATTCCAACCTCTACAACAACCTATTGTGAAGGTCAACCTATTACTAAGGTTTCACAACTTAACAAATGTTGCCTACATATTCCACTTTGAATTAAATTTCTGTCACTTAAGTGTCGAAGTGTCTCCTTATGAGACAAAGCTATTGGGGAGGTAATTGTGTACAAAAATGCTTTTGAAGCTATAAATATCATAAACTAATAAGGGGCAGTTTGTTCATAAGTATTAAGAGTATAAAGTACATCAGATGTAGGGGTTTTGAAAATTTAGGTGTATGACTAAAGTAATTTATTGATGAGTTAGGAATACATAACTTAGTTTATTTTTAGCAAATTCTGATTCAACCAAATTCATGCTCAACATACATCGCTTGCACAACCTCACGAAAGTTAGACATGTAGATGACGTGATGACTTGCACAATATCGACAATCTACATGACACTACCTGACGACCTCCACATTGCACCATGACCTAGTGTTATTTGTGTGACATTACTATATGCTCCACGACCTATGACCTTCTCTCTGTGCCATCTACACTACTATCAACATTGTCCCCACCAACCCCTCTGCCCACATCAACATCACCAACTTCATAGAATCTCATTGTAGTGCCCTGCAACCCGAAACATGCCCTAACCCCAAAAAATTTAATTTACTTGCAAGCAACCAACAACAACAACAACATCAAAGCCTTTGTCCCACTACATGGGGTCGGCTAAATGAATCCTTTTTCGCCATTGTGTCCGGTTAAAAGTCAAATTCACATCTAAATCTAATAAAGAAAGATCATTTCTAATATTTTCTAACCAAGTCTTTTTAGGTCTACCCCTACCTTTCTTAACATAAGCCAAATCTAATATCTCAACTTTTCTAATCGGGTCATCGGAAGGCCTCCATTTAATGTGACCAAACCATCTAAGGCGACTCTCTCTAATCTTATCTTCCACTGGAGCTACTCCAACCTTTTCACGTATATGCTCATTTCGTATCCTATCTCTAAGGGTCAAGCCACTCATCCACCTAAGCATTCTCATCTCTACAACACTTAACTTAGTATTATGCTTCTCTTTTAATGGCCAACATTCGTCACCGTAAAGCATTGCATGTCTCACCACCATTTTATAGAATTTTCCCTTAAGTTTGAGGGGGAATTTTCTATCGCACAATAAGCCCAATGCATTCCTCCACTTCAACCATCAAACTTGAATTCTGCTGATAATATCCCCATCAATTTCACCATCACTCTGAACAATAGATCCAAGATATCTAAAACGTGTACTCTTAATAATGGTTTGATCGCCCAAAGTCACAATCCCCTCACTAGGTCTATTTCCACTAAAATTACACTCCATATATTCAGTTTTAGATCTACTCAAGCGAAAACCTTTAGACTCTAAAGTTTACCTCCATAATTCAAGTTTACCTTCAACTCTCTCTCTAGTCTTATCAACAAGAAGAATATCATCAGCAAAAAGCATGCACCTAGGTACATCCTCTTGCAAATGTCTAGTGAGAACATCCATGACTAAAGCAAAAAAGATATGGACTTAAGGCTGATCCTTGATGTAATCCAATCGAAATAGGAAAATACTTGGTCAAACCACCTTGTGTTTGAACACAAGTAATAGCTCCTGCATATATATCTTTAATGATTTGAATATAAGCATTATTAACTCCTTTCTTTTCAAGAACTCTCCATAGCACTTCTCTTGGAACTTTATCATATGCTTTCTCTGAATCAATAAATATCATATGTAGATCCTCCTTATTCTCTCTATATTTCTCCATCAAACCTCTCAATAAATGTATGGCTTCCATAGTGGACCTACCCGGCATGAATCCAAATTGATTTTGAGAAACATTAGTATCACGCCTCAATCTATGCTCCATAACTCGCTTCCATAGTTTTAAAGTATGACAACACCAAAAGTTAAACTCCTGAATTTATTTTACAAACAATCAAATACCACAACATAGTTCAAATGTATTGATTTTGTTTTACATTGCATTTAGGATACACTTGATTTTCAAATACTTCTAAGCAAACCACAAACTCAATCTTTTCCAATAAAAGGAACTTTTCAGCTTAAAACAAAACTATTAACTGAAGTGCAACTTGCATTGGTATATCGCCCTATTACAAAGAGCATGATATAATATTGTATTTGCTGTAAGGGTCAAGTTATGAAGTCTCCACCTTGAATTACCAATTCATCCTTACAAAAAATGCTGAGAAATAATTAAGCATAAATTAAAAAAGCTTTATCAAGTAGACAATGGGGCAAATAACAACACACTGAAAGAAAGTAACAAACCAAAACGCTTACCTGATTCTGACTGAGCCAACCGGCATATTCAAGATCAATTTTCTTTGGAGGGATACTGGCATCTATAAGAAGAAATACACATACTAGTGTCTCCCTCTTCAAAAAATATTCTTTGGTGAACCCATCCCAATTGATTCTAAGTTTTTGAGGCGCAGATGCATATCTGCATGGTCCATATTTCAAAAGAAGTTTCAACAAAACAGAAAGCTCATGTACTAATGAGTAAGAAAATTAAAAATAGGCATCACAAAAAAGTTAATAACATTGATTAACTAACTGAAAACAAAAACCAATAATTCACAATGTCGAAAAGTGTCAGAAATAGAGATAGTATGTGAACAAGTTTCAGGACTTGAAAATTTTGCTGTAGATGCTCACAAGGGTACCTTAATAATCACTTTTGATTGATTTGAAATAATATTAAAAAAATAAAAGATAGGAGCAAAAGTAAAACAAAGATAAAATTGATGTATGTAGCTTAGTCGACGTGAAAATGATAATTATCAATGAATATTAGTATAAGATGAAGTAATTCCCATATGTGATAAGTTCTAGTATCTTTAGAATACTATGTAATCTGAGAATACTAATGAAAAATACAGAAAAACTTAATAAATCTGTAATAAAACTATGTTATATGGATGAGTATTAAGCAATAAAAAGAGTTTGATAGCAAACTTGAGGCAGGGCAGAATCAGCTTATTTTTTTAAGAGTGGGCAAACTTATCTGAAAAATAAATTAATATTTAAAAAATAAAATAATACTGCATAATTCAAAGAAAATCTTATGTTTGATTATGATCAATAAAATGAGCAATGCTTCTTACAAGTTTATCATTATATTTTATAATTTTTTTGATAATGTTGTATTATGATTTTATTAGGAATCAAATCAAATTCAAATCTCACCAAACAATTTTATTAATCAACAATAAATAACTAATAAAATGTTAAACTAATAAATTATAAAAAATATTATTTAACTTCTAATCTCAAAATTAATACGTGAAAATCAATCATCACTGCATACTAAACAGTAGAAATTGAATTTTTATATTATCTAATTAGTTGGTTCTCTTTCATATAATAATTAGTTAATAAACTATTCCATCTCACTTTAAACTCAAAAGAAAAAAAAAAGTAAAATAAGAAACGCAGACATGAAGAAAAAGAAATTTTACTAAAAAAAGATGTTGGGATGCGATGTTACTTGCGATGACCTATTTTTATAATTTATCAATGTTCTTCATAGATACCCCGCCTACCAAGGGCTTGCTTTCAACTCGTCGCCATTTGTTCTTCGGATTCACATGTGTAGGTATAATAGGATTTTTTATTTAATTTTTTTAAATATGGGAAAATAGAATTTGAGGAGATAAAATTATCTAAATAACTTTTTTTAATTTAGTAAATTTATAATTTCCAGGGCGGGCAATTGTCCACCCTCAGCAAGACAGTTCCGCCTCTGAGTTGAGGGTAGAAAAAGTACAATGATAATATAAAGATAAAGCTAAACAGGCTGGAGATAGAAATGTTACATTGAAAGATGATTTTTTAAAGAACAATTTATTAGAATATTAAGAAGAATAAAGATAAAAGCTGCAATAAAATTTTATTACATACATGAGTGTCGAACAACACAATAGAGGCTGATAAACAAGTTGCTAGTAAAAAAAATGAGAATGATAATATGGATTTATAACCAAAGTAGAAAGTATGGTTTTTGAGATGATATACTACAAAAGTGGAAGTAATGCAATTAAAGAGAACATGTCAGAAATTTATGACAAGTGAATTTCGCATGTGCAAAGGAGAATAAAAGATACATAATAAGACAAGCAGATAGAGTTTATGTGAAAGGATTAGGACATAAAAGTGATTGACCAAAGGTATATATATGACGAGCATTATGCAAACAAATTTACACAAAATGGAGCTAGCACATTATTTAGCACTCATTAAGAAAGAATGGTTAGGATTCTTGAAGCTGCCCACAAATAATTGGCCTAATACGGTTGATGATAATAGCGAAGATAATGAACTAATAATATGAAAAAAAAAAATTTGCACAAGCACAATAGAATTTATGTGAAATGATTAGGAAGGAAAAATGATAATCCAAAAGTAATATAACTAGAGTTATGCAAAAAAAGACTTGCACAAAATAGAGTTGTAATTCATGAAGTTCTCAAAATTATTAAAGAACAAGGTTATCAAAAATGACCAAATAATTGGGTTAAGGCCAACGATGATTATGTGGTCAAAATTTGATAAAAAATAAAGAAAAATTCATAAGTATCTAATTTATTAATTTAAGCGAAATAAACAAAAGTGTTAATATTAGTTATATAAACTTTAAATGTCAAGCAGTATTGAAAGGTCAGGCATCATTCAACCTATGGGTCCAAAAGTTCAACTTACTATGACAGATTTCATAAGTTTCAAGTTTCATGAATGAAATGTATCATTAAAAGAACATCAATGAATGATAAGCTTAAACAATAAAAGATTTTATCTGAAAATATCTGCTAAGGACATGATATTTAAAGCTAATGAATTAATTACCGGCACAATCCAAAATAATAAATTAGGAGTCAAGGGTAAACTGAAATTCTAAGTGCTACGTTGAAATACTCTGCTTATATGGCAATTGAAAATTTAAACCCAACCATTTTACATTAATGTTAATTTTATGTCAAATCATAATATCTGACATGATCCAATACCTAGGGAAAGGAGCACCAATGCGGCCCATTTTTGGATGAGAGATAGACCATCTTCGTTCGCCAAAACACAAAATTAGGCGGGGTAAGAGGGACTAAATTAGGGGAGGCTTGCTCAACTGCTTCTATAAACATGCTCAAATGTCTCCAAACGGTGACTATTAATGGAAAAACAAGACTAATAAAGACTCAATAAGCACCTATTAAGTATCTAATAATCCTAACTCAAACTATTTATTACAATTATTTAACTATCAATCCAAGATCAATTATAGATCCCTAACACCACCTTAAATCAACCTTGCCCTCAAGGTTTGGGCTTAGAAGGCGAGTTTGGAAAATTGTGGCTAAGAGCCTAGGTGAGGGCAGATTTGATGAGGTTAGGAAGTGGTGAGATGACGATATGAGATCCACAAGAGCGGTGGAATGTGAGATCTAAGATGGTTTGAGTTCGGGTTTGGTGCAAAGATGAAGAATTGAAGATCTAGCAGTGGATGGCTGGGATGGAGAGATCTGCATGAGGTAGGCACAAAATGGGAATTACAAGATCTGCACAGAGGGATCTAAGCAATGCGATGGAGATCGATTGGGATCTAGACAATGGGTATAGATCTAGCAGAAGGGATGACTGTGTGGACCAGGGGATCTAGACAATGGGTATAGATCTAGCAGAAGGGATGACTGTGTGGACCAGGGACAAGATAGAGTGAGTGAATGATGTTGGAGTGGAAGATCACGATGAAGGGGAGCGTATATCAGTATTTTTTTTTTTACTTTTTTGTTAGCTTATGGTGGAGAAGGAAATGGGAAGGCACAGATTTACATAAATGGTAACGATAGGAATAGAGGGAAGATCATGATGGGAAGGGCACCCGAAGGTGTCGAGATTCAATAAAAGTACCATTGGTGCAAAACCCATTGATAGGAAATAGATAAATGACCGCCAACTAAAAAAATTAGGTGGGGGTAGGGAAAGTGATTAGAACTCAAATTAGGGGAGGCTCACCACATTCTTTCCTTCATGCCCTAATTTCTTCAAATAAAGACTATTCATAGAGAACCAAAACTGCTAAAGACTTAATAAGAACCTATTAAGTACTTTGTAACAATAACTCAACTCGAACTATCTATTAAAATTACTTAGGGGCTGTTTGGTTGCCTGAAAAAGAAATGCAGTGTAAAGTAAATGCAATTTAAAGTAAATGTAATGCATTTCAAATATTTTGCTCTGTTTGATTGTCTGCAAAAGAAACGCAAGAGATTTGTTTCCCTTGTTTGGTTAGGTATATCTAAAGTAAAGTAAAATTAACTTTTTTAATTATTTTTTTACAAGGAAGAGAACTACCTTCGATTAACGTCATTGCATCTATAGATCTAGTGGCTTCTGACACTAAAGTCGTCTTCTATCATTTTATGTAGCTTGTTAAAGTCACCATATGGCTGCACAAATATTTGACTTAAAAAGATTTCTTTAAAAAATTATATATGAATATCCTGATATAAAATATATTTTAAATTTTTAAATCTACACTAAAATTAATCATATATATATATATATATATATATATATATATATATATATATATATATATATATATATATATATATATATACAACTTTTGCACAATGAAAATCTTAAAAGCAACTTGATTTGTCAGCTTAAAGAAAAAACTAATGATCATACCCAACATGCACAGCTGTGTGTCCAAGATCTATCCTCACTCCTCACCAATACCCTATGCAATTGAAAAATCTATCTCTCAAGCATGAGTAGCAAAATCATCAATAAAGATATTCCATGAAAATCAAACCCCTAACATTACGTCTATGAATTACGTTTCCAGCAGCGTAGTTCGCGTTTGCATCGAATTTGATCTTCGCAGACCCTCCCTGCGCTTCAAGACGCCTGATCTCCTCGATGATGTCAGGAGTAAGACGAATGATGGCACCGAAGTCGAGCTCTCTTGATTCCAGGGAGAAGGTCTCCTCCCGCCCTGGCACTGCGCCTGCCACAGTTTGAGCACCGGGGCGAGCCCACGCCGGCGCAGGCGCTCTGATCGGATTTCGTGTGCCACCGGTCTCGCCAGTCCGGTGAAGTTGCACGGGCATAGAGGGGGCCCTCCTACCAGAAAAGTTACTGCCCCTTCCGAGCTTGCCCAACATCGCAAGAAACGAGGACGTTCGCCTTGGGGACGCGGGGCGAGAGAGAGAGAGAGAGAGAGAGAGAGAGAGAGAGAGAGAGAGAGAGAGAGAGAGAGAGAGAGAGAGAGAGTGAGGGAACGACGAGAGGGAGGGTTTTGTTTACCTTCGACGAAGAAAATAACCTGCGAGCTCCCGTACTAACTTCCGAAGGGAACGTCGTCGAAGGACCGAAGTCGAACAAGAACGAAGGAGCCGAAGAAGCCCAACAGCACGACGATGATGTCAAGGAATTCTTCGGATGAATTTATAACCCGCTCATATTCAGGGGGTTTCTAATTCGCGCGGAACAGGCTCCCTAATACACCTCTAATACATCGGATGATATTCTTTTGTTCCGCTCAAAATTAACCAAACAACCAAATTTAATAATTACATGCAATTGTTTTACTTTACACTCCTAATTCAGGCAACCAAACAGCCCCTTAACTATTCACAAAATCTATTATAGATCCCTAACAAGCACAAACTTGCATAAAAGAAATTCCTCGTACACGTTCTCTCTATACTGTCATGATAAGAAATAATCATGGTGAGAACATAAAGTATCATCTGACAAATTAAATGCTAAAAATCAAGAGATAAATGAGATGCAATTAAATCAAGAAACTGATGGATTGATCATGAAGTAGTCAAATTATCTTTAGGGAATACATAATAGCATAGAGGTATCAACTACAGCTTGGGAAATTTTATTTTCTTATGCATAAACCTATGAAACATAGATGCGATTGAATGAAACAACATTACATGAAATCTATGGAAATGAATTTGTACAACAATGACTAGGATACATAAATATAAATGAAGAAAGGTATAACAATTTAGAGATATTTAAATATATACCACAAAATTTGTATCTATTTACATAGAAAACACCTAGAACTTTATATTTATTTATATGGCACTCAAAATATCAGAAATATAAATTAAGTGTTTTTTTCCTGTATTTAAAATATTTGTTGTTTGGATTCAAAAGAATATGAGTTTAACGATATCCACTAGTCATAGTGAACATGATGGAGAGTTTAAAAAAGAAACATTTAAATTGTTTTATCAAGAGATAGGAATATGGCACAACTTCTCAACCCTTAGAACATCACAAAATGGGATAGTAAGAAAAAAGAATAGAAACCTGATTAAAACTGCTAGAACTATATTAAATGAGTAGAAAATTGATACGAAGTGGATGCAATTTCAGCAAAATCAGAGAATGGCACAAGATATTTAGAGGAAAAAACACACAATAACTTTTTTTTATTGAAAGAACTAAGAAAAAAAAAACAAAAGATACAGTTAGATCTTCAATTGGAGAGGAAGATCCGGCTCTCCCAAATCCCTAGTTGTCGACCCCACTCAACCTAAGCAAAACTAATTCCAGCAAAATCAAGAATAATCTGAAATCACCCTATAGTTAGCCTTAAATAGACTCCCCTAATTCCCTCCCAAATCAGCCCCCTTTCCCTAAATAATTATCTCTCATATTTAAATTCAAATTAGATATCTTTTTCTAACTCCCAATTGGAATTAAAACTTTTCTTAACAATTCCCCATTAATTCCTCCTTACATAATGAATATTAAATCCCCTGGGCTTTCCCTAAATAATTCCTTCTCATATTTGAATTTAAATTAGATTTATTTCCATGATTAATTTCATCCAAATTGTGATTAAAACTTTCTTAAACAATTCCCCCTCTCTCTTCATGCTTGTCTCCCACTCTAGTGAGGCCCACTGGCTCAATCGCGGGTCCATCAAAACTTCCCTCCCAAAGCGACATGTTGACCTCAAGGTGGAATGAAGAAAACTCTTGTTGAAGCACTAGACAGTTAGCAATGAACTAAAAAATTGACTAACACTAGGTTGAACGACCCCTTCCTCAAGCATCTCCCTGATCAATCTCTCAATCCCCTCATTTTGGATTTAAAGATGATGGTACATACGAACATTGATAGGTGCAACTCCTTCCTTCAAGATGATAGCTTCTCATGTTCCCGCAGAGGAACCTCCTGAACTGGCTGGAACACCCCTCAATACTGCAGTAGGGATGGTTGAACCATGTCTGGTGCAAGGTTTAAAATTGCGTAATTAAGCCTCGAGGCGGTCTGAGGCATAAGCCTCACGGACACAGAATTGCTTAAATGAGAAATTAAGGATTTTAGCAGGATAATAATAGCAATATTCTATCTTACAATAAAAACATATAAATGATATATGAAAATAGTGGAAAGTAACAAAATAGATGCAATAAAATCATGTCCCAAAGTACAAAATCACAAAATATTAGTTCAACAAAACTCCCAAAGTACAAAGAACATATAAAATGCAATCATATCTCATCACTAAATGGGTCTTCAAGTCAATCTTCTTCTCCAATTGTATCTATGAATGACATATCATCATCATCTTTAATATGACTCACTTTTCTCTTCCCTGTTCAATAAGAGAAAAGATCATTATCATGTTAATTGCTCACTTGATATAAATATAATGCGATAGCATATAAGAAGTTATGGAATACCTTTACTTAATTGTTGTCATACCTGTCAATGGCGCAAAATAGCGCGCGCCATGGCGCACGGCGCGGCGCGGCGCACCTACGGCGCCATGTTCATGGCGAGGCGCATGTGTTTAAAATAGCGCGCGCTATTTGCGCCACATGTGAGCCATGGCGCATTGCGCACGGCGCAAAATAGCGCGCCAAATTGTTTTTAAATTTTCGTATACTTATGAATGTTTTTTATATTTAAAAATATATATATATTTTAAGATAAACGACTATTCATTGCCCTAATTTCACGAAAGATTTTCTGTTTGCTGCATCCGCCGAACACATCCCGCAGTCCCTAAGTCGATGTCGCTGAATCTATCCCGAAGTCGAAGGTTTTTTGTTTTTTATTTGCTGCATTCGCTACTTCCGTCGAATCCAGCCGAATCTGTCCAGAAGTTGAAGTCGTTGTTTCCGCCGAATCGTCCCGCAGAGCAGTGCTTCTGCCAAATCCGCCCCCTCCTTCGTCTGTTCCAATAAAAAATCTTACCAGCTGACTCTGATTTGCAACCTCCAACTATTTCGCACAGCTCTGTTGTTTTGCACGGCTATTTCTTACAAGAATTTACAACTTAACAGGTATACTCGGTACCGCTAAGTAAATGCTCGGTACAGCTATGTATATGCTAGATACCGCTCGGTACCGCTAGTTACTTGTTCGGTACAACTAGGTACCAGCTCGGTACAACTAGGTACAAGCTCGGTACAACTAGGTACAAGCTCGGTACAACTAGGTACCAGCTCGGTACAACTAGGTACCAGCTCGGTACAACTAGGTACCAGCTCGGTACAACTAGGTACAAGCTCGGTACAACTAGGTACCAGCTCGGTACAACTAGGTACACGCTCGGTACACACTCGGTATTGCTAAGTACATGCATGATACCGCTCGGTATTGCTATGTAAATGCTCGGTACTGCTCGGTACAGCTCGGTACAACTAGTTACATGCTCTGTACCGCTCGGTACAGCTCGGTATCGCTTCCTAATTTCCATACAAACGAACTTCAAAATTCCTCTTATAAATAAATTTTGTTCCGGGAGCGCTGCCCCCTGAAACCCCCGCAAGGGCGCTGCCCCTTGACCCCGCGACCTGACCGAGCAGGTCGAACCCCGCCAGGGGGCAGCGCCCCCTTGGACCCCCGGCAGCCCCCATATTATGTTTCTTGGACAATATTATATTTCTTTTATCTAAATTTGTTTGTTTTAGGTGATCATAAAATGTCAGATTCAGTTCAATCTTTAAAAAAAGATACAGCATGGAAATATGCTATACTAACAAATGAATCCGACAACAACAGTGTGACATGCATTTTTTGTGGTAAAATAACAAAAGGAGGAATTACACGCCACAAACAACACCTCGTTGGGGGTTTTAGGAATGCAAGGTCTTGCTCTAACTGTCCCGAGCATGTGAAGTCTGAAATTAAGGCATCCATGTTGAAAAAAAAAGATTTAAAGGAACAATTTAATGACATATCAAATGTCAACCTTGCTGAAGAAGAAGAAGAAGACTTTGATGTGATGACAGATGATATTTTAGTTGCTAAACCATCTAAAATGTTGCGGACAAATAAATCTAACACATCTAGTCAAGGATCAACATCTACATCTATCTTCAAAACATCACGACCTAAAGGTCCATTAGATACTTTCCTTACACCAAATCCAGAAGATGTAGTAAAACATAGAAAAGGTCAGTTTAACAAAGAAATGGATGCAGCTAAAAAGGAAATGAGGGGAAGGGCTGTTCAAGTGTTCAGTAGATGGATGTATGATGCTGGGATTCCATTTAATGCTGTGAACTATGATAGTTTCCCTGCTATGGTGGAGGCACTTGGGCAGTTTGGACCTGGAATGAAACCTCCTAGTTATCATGAGGTACGAGTTACTTGTTTGAAGAAAGAGGTTGGACATACACATGAGCTATTGCGACGCCATCAAGAAGATTGTGTACAATATGGTTGTTCTCTAATGGCAGATGGATGGACGTCAAGGAATGGGAAAAGCTTAATCAATTTTCTTGTTAATTGTCCAAGAGGCAGTGCATTCATAGAATCAATTGATGCTAGTTCTTTCTCCAAGAATGCTGTGAAAATGTTTGAACTTTTTTGCAAGTATATCGAGGTTATTGGACCACATAATGTGATCCAAGTAGTCACTGATAATGCATCCGAAAATGTTCTTGCAGGTTTGTCACAACTTTTATTCTAAAGTTATGTTATTTCATGAAGAATTTGTGTACATCTTAACTTAAATTATAATGACATAACAGGAAAATTATTGATGGACAAATATCCTCACATTTATTGGACTCCTTGTGCTGCTCACTGTTTGGATTTATTAATGGAGGATATTTTCAAAATTCAAAAGCTAAGACGATGCTTTGAGAAAGCAGTGGCAGTACACAGTTTTATATATTCTAGGCCTCGCTTACTTGAGTTAATGAGAAGGTGCACAAATCAAAGAGCACTAGTCAAACCCGCAAAGACTCGCTTTGCAACAGCTTTCTTAACTTTACAACGTTTTCATCAACAACAACTGAACTTGAAGAAAATGTTCACTTGTGAAGAATTTATCTTGGGTCCTTATGCGAAAGAGCCTAAAGCAAAACAATCTCAACATACAATCTTACAGCAATCATTTTGGAACACTATAGTGTATGCCTTAAAAATAGCTGGTCCTTTATTAAAGGTTCTTAGATTGGTTGATGGAGAGAAGAAGCCCCCAATGGCTTACATATATGAAGCAATGGATAGAGCAAAAGAGGCAATTGCTGCAAGCTTCAATAATAGTGATAAGTATGATCAAATTTTTAAAATGATTGATAGAAGATGGGAAGTGCAATTACATCGGCCTCTACATGCAGCGGGACATTTTTTAAATCCTGAATATTTCTTCAATAACCCTGATATTGCCAAGGATAAGGAAATAGCTGATGGTCTTTATCAATGTATTGGAAGATTATCTCAAGATGTAGCTGAAGAAGATAAAATCAGTAATGAATTAAGTTTATACATTAGGGGTGAAGGACTTTTTGGTATTCCTCCAGCTGTAAGACAAAGAACTACCCGATCTCCAGGTATCATTATTTACAAAAAAATTAAGACTGATTTGTTATATAATATTGAAAAAAAAAATCACTTCTTCCAGCTGATTGGTGGTTGGCATATGGACAAGGAGCTCCCAATTTACAAAGCTTTGCTATCAAAGTCCTAAGTTTAACATGTAGTTCATCTGGATGCGAACGCAATTGGAGTATTTTTGAACATGTAAGTATTTTACAATGTATGTGTTGATTTTTTATATATGTTCATAATATAGTAATGTAATAATATTTTAATTGCAGCTTCATAGTAAACGAAGAAGCAAATTGGATCATGGTCGCTTAAAGGATTTAGTTTATGTGAAATATAATAGAGCACTGATTCGGAGATTCAATCATCGTGATGTCATTGATCCTATTTCTTTGACTGAGATAGATGATGCAAATGAATGGCTAACAGGAAAATTAGATGATGAGTCTGATGAAGAAAATGACTTTATTGCTGGAGAGGAAGATTTAACTTGGACAAGTGTTGCTAAAGCTACTGGTGTTTATGATAAAAGCTATAATATTAGGGAAAGATCTAAAGGGAAAGAGAAAGAATCTTCAATTAGGCATGATGTTGCTATTGAGAATGATGATGAGGAGGGTGATAAAGAGGATTATGAAGTAGGAGACAATGTTGAAGAAGATAATGAAGCTTTTTTAACATTTGCTGATGATGATGATTCCCAAGAAGAGTAGATTAAATTCATATTTGATCTTTTTAAAAAATATTGTAATATTTGAATTATGAGATATTTGGATGTTACTTAGTCGAACTTATATATGTCATGGTTGTCTTTTATTATTATGATAGCTTGTCTTTCATTTTTAATAATATTTCATATTCATGCTTATTATTTTATATTTTTTATATATCTTGCGCCATGTTCAAAATAGCGCGCGCCGCGCCGTGCGCTATGCGCCATGGCTCCAAATGGACCTTTGCGCCATGGTGCGCCATTCGCCGTTAACAGGTATGATTGTTGTACTGCAGAGCTAGTGGATGTGTGTGATGTGGTACTAGTGGATGTGCCCACTTGATCTGCTTAGCCCCTCAAGACATCAACATTTAGAGCTTCTAGCTGTAAATCTGATAATGACAAATCTGTCTCATCATCTATGAACCACTCATTATCAGATGACACATCATCACACACCAACGGGTCATCATCATCCTTCAACCCCTTATTCCTTAACCTCCTATCTCTTAACCTCTTGTTGTGCATAAGATATACGATGGAGTTAATTCTGAGTGCTGATAGCCGATTTCTTCTCTTTGTTTGCACTTGACTACATGTATCCAGTTTCGCTCACACCCAGAAGAAGAATAAGTGAGGCCCAACACTCTTATAGCAAAACTCTGTAACTCAGGAGTGGAATCACCAAATTGGATCTATCATTCAACTGTTTTCAAGAAGAAAAAAGATAATTAGAATTCAGAACTGAATAAAGAATCTTGCATTTAACAAAATAACTATACCAATTAGTCATATACGGATCCATAGGACCCCGTGCACCTCTGTTATGTATAGTAGAGGAAGAGCCCTTTCCACTCTCGCTTTAGAAGTAAGCACCATGTTTCGACCCTATCATCAAATTGCTCCTGTTGCAAGTGTTTTGCCGTGGTACTTTTCTTCATATAAGCAATAATTTTATCCTTCATCTTTTCCGACACATTTTCACATGGTGCTACGTTTTTATGCGAGCATAATAAGTGTTCCTTCATGCGAGTAACACCTCCCTTCACCACCTTGTCGCAAAAATTGCATTTCAAATAAACATAGCTCTTCTATCTGCCGCCTATGTCAACTTGTACACTATATTTCCAAGAAGGGTCCCTCCACAATGACATAGACCCCTTTTCCTTGCCTCTAACCATGATCCCTAATCAAAGAATCCAAAATCACACAAAATAATTCAAAAAATTAAAAACCCTAGATTTCCTTTAACTTGAAAAATCTAACCAAAAACTAAATAAAAATACATAAAATCGATTGTGGACTTCTCCTAGAAGGCGGTCGGACGCTTCAAGTTCGCCGGAGAGAGGCGGCGCCGGCGGGAGAGGCGACGGGACTGGAGGCCGACCATGCGGGATCCTTGTTTCGCGAACTGGAGCTTGCTGGCGAAGAGTTATCGGGAAAAGCCTGGAGCCAAATGGGTGTAGGAAAAAAAAAGTCATTTTAAGCAGGTGGGGCCATTTGGATGAGGCGTACGCCTCACCCATAATTGCGCAATTGAGGCGCGCCTCACACGAGGTGAGGCGTACGCCTCTTCCAGGCTCAAAATTGCGTGCGCCTTGAGGCGCCTTTGGGAAGAATTGCGCAGAGGCACGCCTCTTGTTGCCCAATTTTAAACAGAGGTCTGATGCTTCCATCTTCTCCCCATCTTTTTCTTCTTCTAAACTCTACAGCTCCACCAAAAATCCCACTCCTTCACTCTTTCCCCTCATTGGAAGTGGCTGCAAAGGTGGCATCTACTCTTCTTCTCCCAAAATTCCTCTCTTGGTCTTTCTCTCTCCTTATCGGATTAGGGTTTCCTCCACTCCCTTGGCCACCACCGATTGCCCCAGCCCCCGACGACGCCATTTTTGTTTCGACCTCGAGCATCTTCCTCATCATCTCCTACATGATGGCAAACTTCCCATCAATTTTCTCATGGACGGATGAAATTTGACTTTAGAAATCTGAAATTATATATTTAAACTATCTAATATTCTCTTCCAACACTTCTACCTTTTTTTCTGCCAATGGTACCCGAATCTATTCTCTGACACAAATTTCATAGGAAGTGGATGCAATTTCAACAAAACCAGAGAATGGCACAAGAAATTTTGGGAAGAACAACACACAAGAACTCTTTTTTATAAAAAGAACTAAGAAGAAAAAGACAAAATACAATTGGATCTTCAAATGGAGAGGAAGATACGACTCTCCCAATTTCCTAGCCATCAATTAGAGCCACTCAATCTAAGCAAAAAATTCTAGCAAAATCAAACATAATCTGAAATCACTTCATAGTTAGCCTTAAATAGGCTTCCCTACTTCCCTCCCAAATCAACTCTCTTTCCCTAAATAATTCTCTTTGATTTCAATTCAAATTAGATCTATTTCCCTAATTAATTCCCTCACAATTTTAATTAAAACTTTCCTAAACAATTCCCCATTGATTCCTCCTTACATAATGAATATTAACTCCCCCAGGCTTTCCCTCACAGATTTGAATTCAAATTAGATTTCTTTCCTTAATTAATTCCCTCCCAATTATAATTAAAACATTCTTAAACAATTCCCCCTCTCTTCTTTCCCACACCCATCCTAGTGGAACCCACCGTCATAGCCACTAGTCCATCAAAATTGCCTACGTATTTATAGGCTAAAATAGTGCATACGACTTGTTATGTATTGAATTAGATAAATATAAGACCTAAGCTGAACAAAACCCTAGTGAAAGGTAGAACACCTAACATATCACATCTACATGTTTTTGGATGTAAGTATTTTGTGTTACATAATGAAAAAATTTTATGCAAAATAAAATGAGGCTATATTTCTAAGTTACTCATTTAGAAATAGCTTATAGAAAGTTAATAAGAAAACATTTATAGTTGAATAGTCAACACATGTGACATTTGATGAATCTATTAGTGTTGTCCTTTCCAAAGATGTTAGATCCAATGTTGAAAACTTAGGCCTAGAAGATAGAGCAGATAATGATAAACTGTAACCTAAACATTGGAGGTATGCATAGAGCCACGCTAAAGATTTAATTATAGGAGATTATTCTGTTATAGCTAGGACTAGGCACAATCTTGGGTTAGGAGATTAGTCATCCCACATTTATTTCTACGGTTGAACTTACTAGTATAGATGATGCCTTAGCTGATGAATTTTGAATTATAGCCATGCCGGAAGAACCAAATCAATTGATTAGAAATGATGTATGAGAGTTAATATCTAGACCGTCTGATCAAAATATATTTTGCACTAACTAGATATTTAAGAATAAATTAAATTACTTGGAACCTATAATGAGATAAAGCAAGATTGATATCAAAAAGATATAATTAATTAGAAGATATAAATTTTAAAGAGACATTTTCTCAAGTTGCAAGATTAGAGGACTATAAAATTCTTATTAGCATTTGCCTATTTTAAAATATTTAAATTATATCAACTCCATTTGAAAAACATATTTTTAAATAGAGTGATAAAAGTGTTAATTCCATATTAAATTTTTCTTTAGCTTATAATTTTTTAATAGCTAATACCTTATTTAAAAAAAAAGATAAGCATCTTATCACTTATAAAAATGGATATAGTAAAACGTAAATTGATTATTTTCTCATAAAAAAATTAGATCATTTAGATTGCAAAGATTGTAAAGTTATTCCGAGTGAAAATTCATGAACCAAACATCAATTATTAATTTTAGACTTTAAGATAGAGGGGCAGAAAATAAAAAATAAAGTAAAATGATATTTAAGAATTATATGGGCATTTAAAGAATATTAACAAAAGTATTTTTTATAGTAAGATTTTTTATCATAAGATTTTGTCAGTGCATGAGGATAATAATATTATGTGGAAAAAAATGCATAGTGATATTAAGAATATAGCAAAAGATGTGCTTGGAGTTTTAAAGGAAAAAACTCTTAATAGTAAAAATAGTTGGTGGTGGAATCCAAATGTGTATAAAAAGATAAAAAATAAGAAGATTTGTTATAAAAATTAGTTTAGATGTAAAAATTCTGATAATTAAGAAAGCTATAAAAAGCCTCATAAGAAATCTAAGAAAACTATTTGCAATACAAAGATCTTAGCTTTTAATGATTTATATAATAGATTAGATTATAATGAGGGAGAAAGATATATGTATAAGTTAGCCAAACATAGAGATAAGACTAGTAAGGATTTAGTTCAAGTGAAGTGTATTAAGGAAGAAGATCAAAAAGTAATTTTCTTAGAAGATATTCAATAAAGGTGGATGAGATATTTTGTTAAATTTTTTAATAAAGAATGTGAAAATACGATCTACTTCAGTGACCTTAAAACCCTGAATGAAAATAAAGATTTTATTTTTATCGGCGTATTAGTAAAATCGAAGTTAGAGATGCTTTGAAGAAAATGAAGTGTAAAAAGTTTTAGACCTGATGATATTCCAATAGAGATGTGGAAATGCTTAGGAGATGCAAAAATTTCATGACTTACTAAATTTTTTAATACTGTTTTGAAGACTAAAAAGATGTCATATGAGTGGAGAATGAGTGTGTTAATTTTTATTTTTAAGATTAAAGGTGATGCACAGGATTGTGCGAATTATAGAGGAATTAAGTTAATGTGTCATACTTTAAAACTATGAGAGCAAGTTATGGAGCGTAGGTTGCGGCGTGATACTAATGTTTCTCAAAATCAATTTGGATTCATGTCGGGTAGGTCTACTATGAAAGTCATATATTTATTGAGAGGTTTGATGGAGATATAGAAAGAAGAGAATAAAGAGGATCTACAAATGATATTTATTGATTTAGAGAAAGCAAATAATAAAGTTTCAAGAGAATTGCTATGGAGAGTTCTTCAAAAGAAATGAGTTAATAACGCTTATATTCAAATCATTAAAGATATGTATTCATGAGCTATAACTTGTGTTCAAACACAAGGTGGTTTGACCAAGTATTTTCCTATTTCAGTTGGATTACATCAAGAATAAGCCTTAAGCCCCCATATCTTTGTGCTTTAGTTATGAATGTTCTCACTCGACATTTGTAAGATGATGTAACTTGGTGTATGCTTTTTGCTGATGATATTCTTCTTGTTGATAAGACTAGAGAGGGAGTTGAAGGTAAACTTGAATTATGGAGGTCAACCTTAGAATCTAAAGGCTTACGCTTGAGTAGATCTAAAATTGAATATATGGAGTGTAATTTTAATAGCAATAGACCTAATGAGGGATTGTGACTTTGGGCGAATAAGTCATTAATAAGAGTACAAGTTTTAGATATCTTGAATCTATTGTTCAGGGTGATCGTGAAATAGATGGGGATATTATCAGCAGAATTCAAGTTGGATGGTTAAAGAAGTGGAATGCATCAGGCTTGTTGTGTAATAGAAAAGTCCCCCTCAAACTTAAGGGAAAATTTTATAAGATGGTGGTGAGACCTGCAATGTCTTATGGTGTCGAATGTTGGCCATTAAAAGAGAAGCATACAACTAAGTTAAGTGTTGCAGAGACGAGGATGCTCAGGTGGATGAGTGGCTTTACCCTTAGGATAGATACGAAATGAGCATATATGTGAAAAGGTTGGAGTAGCTCCAGTGGAAGATAAGAGTAGAGAGGGTCGTCTTAGATGGTTTGGTCACAATAAACGGAAGCCTTCAGATGACTCAGTTAGGAAAGTTGAGATATTAGATTTGTCTTATGTTAAGAAATGTAGAGATAGACCTAAAAAACTTAGAAAATATTAGAAATGGTCTTTCTTTATTAGATTTAAATTAGAACTTGACTTTTAACAGGACACAATGACGAAAAAAGTTTTATGTAGCCGACCCCACGTAGTGGGACAAAGGCTTGATGTTGTTATTGTTGTTGTTGTAGTGATAAAGGAATATGCATATATTGAGTAGCCACCTAAAATTAAAAGCACTATAATTTTTTAGCATGTTTATAAGTTGAAAAAAAAATTGTATAAAACATGTACCTAAAAAATTGGTACGATAGACTTAGCACATTTTTATTGGACAATTCATTTGTAAAAGGGATCGTAGATACTACATTATTTTTTAAAAAAAATTGGGTCTATTAAATTAATAGTACAAATATATGTGAATGATATTTTGTTCGGATCGAAATAACAATTTATTTGAAAAATTCTAATCTACCATGAGCCATGAGTTTGAAATGAATATGATGGGTGTGTTGACTTACTTTTTAGGATTTAATGTGAAGTAAGAGAAAGATAGTTCCTTTTCAAGTAAAATTAAGTAATATTAATAAATTAATTAAGAAATTTGATATGGAATGATGTAAAAGTGTGAATACCTATATTAGCCTTACAACACAATTAGATAAGAACTCTAATGGAGAAGCTATGGATTCAAAAAGATATAAAGGCATGATAAGATCCTTATCATACTTGACTGGTAGTGAACTTGATATTATGCTTAGTTAATGTCTACATGCACGTTTTCAAGCAAAATCTAAATAATCACATTTAATCGTAGTAAAAAAAAAAATATTAGTGCCTCATAGGGACACTCAATCTAGACATTTGGTATCTTAAGGAATATGTGGCATTTAACCTAATAAGATATTCATACTCAGATTTCGTAGAATGTAAGGTTGATAGAAAAAGCACATCAGGAGCATTGCAATTCATTGTCCATTCACGAATTACATTATGAAGCAGAAAATAAAATTCTCTAGTTCTATCCACAGCAGAAGCAGAATACATTATCACAGGAAGCTATATTGTCCAAGTCTTATGGTTGAAATAATAATTTCATGGCTTTGGTCTGCAAATGAACATCATACATATTAAATATGACAAAACTAGTGTCATATGCATCACCAAAAAATCCAATTCGATATTTGCAAATAAAAAATATTGATATTAGGCATCACTTTAGTAGATACCTATATCAAAAGTTGATATTAACATCCAATTTATTGATACTAAAAATCAATAGGCAAATATCTATATAAAGACACTTAATTATAAATATTTATTATACTTAAATCTAGATTATGATTGATAATTTTATACGCCTAGATCATATGAAAAAATGTGTTTGTTTGTGATTGTATTTGAGCAGTGGAAGTTCATATTTTGAAATTATTGTTGTGATTCATGTCATTATTTTTATTATGTTTTTGCATGAAATTAAGAGGTCCCTGATTGCTGTTACTAAACCAAGTTCATACTAAACAATCCATATCATAATATATGATATACATAGAATTATATAATCTATCATGGTTAACAGACTGTCAACATAACCAATTAGGACTAATAATAGAAATATGTGTATTGTACAATTCAATTTGTACCGTATGAGTTAACTTAGTCAACTAGCCATTAAGATGATGAAAAAGTATAGATTGTGTTGTATGATTGACTTAGTTAAACTAATCACTTGAGAACGATTAGAATAATCTAGTGTAAAACAGATCATAATCGTATTGTAAAATCTAACAAAAGCCAAATATCTATAAATAAGGGTTGGATTTCTCTTTTACTTGCACTATACCTCAAGCATCCAAACTTCTTTGTGTGAATTTTCCTAACCCTCCAAGAGCTCTCTCATTTCATTTGCTCCTACAAATGGCAAGCAAGAGGTCACGTGAAGTAAGATCTTTATCTCATATACAAAGAGGTGAAAGATTTTGATTAGAAAAAGATGAAGCAACATATGCATGGTACGAGGAAGCCTCAATCACTGACTCAAAAGTGAGACAATAACAACATCATCAAGCCTTTATCTCATTACATGGGGTCGCCTACATGAATCATTTTTCTCTATTGTGTCATATTAAGAGTCAAATTTTCATTTAAATCTAATAAAAATTTCATTTATTATACTTTTAACTAAGTTTTTTAGGTCTTCCTCTACATTTTTGTTAGATTGGGTTCCTCCTGAACAGGTCCTGCCGATCCTTTTCTGGGCTGGCTCTTGGGGGCTGATTTGGAGAGGATTAATTAAGAAATATTTCCAAAATGAAGAAGGTAGATTTGGGGGCTGATTTGGGAATTGATTTGGAGGGGATTAGTTAGAAAATATTTCTTAATTAAATAGGGCAGATTTTGTGCCTGATTTGGAGGGGATTAATTAGGAAATATTTAATTGAAGATGACAGATTTATGGGCTGATTTAAAGGCTGATTTGGAAGAAAAGTAATTAATGAAACATGGCAGATTTAGGAGGAGATTTGGGTGATGGCTGTTTGGGTATTTATCATTTATTGTATGCTTTAAGTAGGGGGTTTTTCTTAGGGTTAGGGTTATGTGTTGTTTGATGAAATTAGAATGTTCTTAGGGTATTTATACTCTAGCCGGTGGCTAGAGATTTGGGAGAGTCGGATCTTCCTCTCCAATTGAAAATTCACTTGTATATTGTATTTTCTTTCATAAAACTTTCAAAAAAAAAATTATTCTTTTCCAGGTTTTCTTCTTGTTAGTTTTCTGAAATTGATAAAATCAGTTTTCAACAAAGGCTCTTCCTAAATTTCTACAAGCACTTCCTATCAAATGGGTATCAGAGCAGTTTTATGGGCTAAAATAGAAGTCTTCCTCGATGATTTCGGCAGCGTTTCCACTCCAATCTTTGTTGTTTTTGCTGTTTGGAGGCTATATTCATATCAAAGTTGTTATTTTTTGCTAGTGGAGCCTAATCGGTACCAATGGCAGGAAGAAAGGAAGAATTATTGGAAGGAGAAATCAGATAATTGAAATCTGAAATTTTTGATATCCAAACTCAACTTTCAGATTTAAAAGTCAAATTTCAGAAGTTCACGAGAAGATTGATGGAAAATTTTCCATCTTGGATGAGATGTTGAAGTTGTTCGAGAGCCAACCCAAAATGATGTCGTCGGAGGCGAGGGAAGCCACCGCAACCAAGGAAGTGAGAAAAACCCTAATCCGATAAGTCGAAGGAAAGATCAGGAGGTCAAGATTCTAGAGGGAGAAGAGAGAATGCCTTCCCAAGAGACCATTCCTAAGGAGGAGCTGAGTATAGGGTATGGGGAGAGACATGAGGAGGTTAGACATGAAAAAAGGGGTGCTAAATTTGAGAGGAGAAAGATGAAATTTGAAAGGGGAGGGGCTAATTATGATCGAATGGGTGCTGAATTGAAAAAAGAGGGGCTGATTATGATCGATGAGACCCTGAATTTGAAAGGAGATGGGCTAATTATAATTCAATGAGTGTTGAATTTGAAAGAATGTGGAAATTTGACAAAAGATTTGGGTACGAGAGTATAAGAGATGATTGGGACACCTGAGGGAACCCACCTCATTGGGGAATGAGAAATTATGGAGGAAACAGGGAGAACGGAGGACATTCGAGAGTGAGGAAGCTAAATATGACTATTTTTTAGGGAGAGAATGCACATGGATATATATATAGGTTGGAAAGATACTTTACCATCAATAAATTGACGGAGGAAGAGAGATCGAGATGTGCTTGGAGGGGAAAGGGTTGGCATGGTACCAGTGGAGGGATACGAAGCGACCCATATGAACCTGAAGGGAGTTTATGAACTGCTTGTAGGAACGTTTCCGAACCAGCAAGGGAGGGGATTTCTATGAGTAGTTCTTCGCTCTAACACTGGAGGGAACAAAGGTGGAGTACCGTGAGTAGTTTGAGCACCTAGCCAACCGACTGAACTGGCCTCTGGAGACTATATTGGAGAAGAACTTTATGAAATGGCTCAAACCAGATATTTGTGCGGCAGTTAGAGTGATGATGCCTCGTGATTTGGGAAAGGCTATGGAGCTAGCACAATTAGCGGAGGATCAGAGGCACCTAGAAAGAGGGGCTGAAGTTCGCAGCTCAGGAGGTTTGTATAGGATGACCATAATCTTTTTGGCATCCAAGGAGCCAACATTAGGTACTCTTAGTGAGACTCCGATAGAGAAGATTGTAAGAGGAAGACCTGGGAAAAACTTCAAGAAACTCACAAAAAATGTGCTACAAGAGAAGAGGGCAAATAGGTTGTGTTTTAGATATGAGGAGAGGTATACAACAGAGCACAAGTGTAACGACTGAACTCTTTAGGCTCTCACCGTCTGTGATGACGAGGAAATTGAGGAGGGAGTTGTTTTCCATCTTGAGGACAAGATGGGTCTTTGAGAGGGAGTTATTGTTAGATCAGGTCCCTCCTAGACTGATCCTGCCAGTCCTTACCTGGAACAGTTCTTGGGGGCTTATTTGGAGGGAATTAATTAAGAAATATTTATAATTGAAGAAGGCAGATTTGAGGGCTAATTTGGGGACTGGTTTGGAGAGGATTAATTAGAAAATATTTCCTAATTAAATAAGGCATATTTTGGGGCTAATTTGGAAGGGATTAATTAGAAAATGGTTCCTAATTGAAGAGGTCAAATTTGAGTGCTTATTTGGAGGTGATTAATTAGAAAATATTTCCTAATCAAAGATGGCAGATTTGGGGCTGATAAGAGGGTTGATTTAGGAGAGAAATAATTAAGAAAATATGGCAGATTAGGGAGGGAATTGGAAGAGGGCCGTTTGGGTGTTTTTTGTTTATTGTATGCTTTAAGTAGGGGGGTTTTCCTAGGTTTAGGGTTATGTGTTGTTTATTGAAATTAGATTGTTCTTAGGGAGTTTGGGCTCTAGTCGGCGGCTAGAGATTTTTTAGAGTCGGATATTCCTCTCCAATTGAAAATCTACTTGTATCTTATATTTTCTTTCATAAAACTTACAATTAAAAAGTGTTCTTCTGTGTCTTATTCTTGGTTTTCTTATTTTTGGTTTTCTGAAATTGTTGAAATCAGATTTCAGTCTAGGCTTTTCCTAAATTTCTACAAGCACTTCATATCACTTTCTTAAAATATGACTCGAGATATCTAAAGCATGTACTCTTTTTGATAGCTTGATTGCCCAAAATCACAATCCCCTACTAGATCTATATTACTAAAATCAATGTTTAAAATTGCGTATTCGGGTATTGAGGCGTTTTTCATTCGTGAGGCGAGGCGTAAGCCTCAAGGCGTTTTGAGGCGTAAGCCTCGAAATCAAAAGATTGCGTAAACATAAAATGATAATTTTTTTATATACAAATGAGTGGATAATATAAAATATAAAAAAACATAAGATATGAAGTGAAATCAAAATATCTCAATAATAAGACAACATGAAATATAGTTCAACTCAAAATTCTATCTTTCCCAAATCCCATTATTTTTTTCATTAACATATAATTCCAATTTCCAAAAATAGCAATGACATATCACATAAGAACTCATAAGTCATCAGCACTGTAATCACTAAGGGGTTCTTCATTTGAATCATCATTATGGTGAATTGCTCTCTCCCCTTCCTCCTCTTCTATAGAGTCCAATGTCGGACATATACTTCAAGATTTATGTAATTTTTAATATATATAGCGTGAGGCGTAAGCCTCATGCCAGTGAGACTAGGCGGGCTTCAAGGCCGGCCTCAACCAAGTTAAGGGGCAAGCCTCATAAAAAGAACTCGAGGCGTAAGCATCGAGACATTTTTTATTGGAATTGCGCATAGGCGGGCCTCAAGGCAAGCCTCATATTGCGCAATTTTAAACCATGACTAAAATTACACTCCATGTAATCAATTTTAGATCTACTCAAATGAAAACCATTAGATTCTAAGGTTAACCTCTATAACTTAAGTTTTCCTTGAACTCCCTCCCTAGTCTTATCAACAAAAAGAATATCATCAGCAAAAAGCATACATTAGGATACATCATCTTGCAAATGTCTAGTAAGAACATGCATGACTAAAGCAAAAAAATATGGGCATAAAGCTGATCCTTGATGTAATCCAACTGAAATAGGAAAACACTTGGTCAAACCACCATATGTTTGAGCACAAGTAATAGCTCCTGTCATACATATCTTTAATGATTTGAATATAAGCATTATTAACTCATTCTCTTTAACTCTCAAGAACACTTCTCTTAGAACTTTATCATATGCTTTCTCTAAATCAATAAAATATCATATATAGATCCTCCTTACTCTATGCTTATCCATCAAACCTCTCAATAAATATATAACTTCTATGGTAGACCTACGCGGCATCAATCCAAATTGATTTTGAGAAACATTAATGTAATTTTGTAACCTATGCACAATTACTCTCTCCCATAGTTTAATGTATCACACATTATTTTAATTTATTTATAATTCGTACACTCTTGTTCAACACCTTTATTCTAAAAAATAGGAACCAACATACTCCTTCACCACTCATCTGACATCTATTTAGTTTTCAAAATAATATTAAAATGTTTAGTAAGCCAAGAAATTCATTCATTTCCATAAAATTTTCACATCTCTATTAGAATATCATCAGGTTCAACAGCTTTTTCACACTTGATTTTTTTTAAGTCACTCTAACATCGATTTTATTAATACGACAATGAAAAAAATCTATAGTTTCATTTAGGGTGTTAAGGTCACCAATGTCAAACATATTCTCGTAATCTTCATTGAAATGTTTATCAAAATATTTCATTCACCTAATGTTGAATATCCTCTTTTAATAAAAGCAAGTTTTGATCTTTATCGTTAATGCACTTCTCTTGAACTAGATCTTTCTCATTTCTCTTTGCTTGGATGACTTACAAATACAACTTTCGCCCTCCTTAATATCTAATTTATTATATAAATCATTAAAAGCTAAATTTTTTACATAGTATATTGCTTTATTAGGCTCCTTACTGGTCATTATATACCTTTCTCAATTTTTTTATATTTTACATCTAAACTAATTTTTTATAAAAAGCTTCTTATTTTTTATCTCTTTTAGAACATTCTGATTCCACCACTAGCTATTTTTATTATTAAAAACTTATTTTTTAATACTCCAAGCACATACTCGACTTAGTAACAGCTAAACAAGCTTAGCTCAATTAAGCAGATACTCGACTTGACTCGACTAGTTTACACCCCTAGTCCTAGCTATGAGAATATGGTTTAAGGGAAAGGTAAACATTTAATCTATGATACATCGACACTCCTCCTCAAAGTGGCGTGTAGTGTCTGACAGCGTATCTGATATGACACTCGCCCGACACTCCTCCGACACGTGTCGAACACGCCGAAAACGTGTCCGATTAAAAAATATTAAATACAAAATGGACACGCGTGTCTGACACGCATATCTTAAATATTTTATGAATTTTTTTAAATATAATTTCTTGTATTTTGTGGGATTTAAACTAAATTTCTTATTTCCTATCCACAACACCAAATCACCGTCCGTACTTAATACCCAATCATTGAATATTCTCATTTTCATTTATTTTTGGTAGTGAAGGTATTTTCATCTCCTCTCTTAGTGACTGATAAACGGTATCGATGTCTGACTCTCAACATCCTAATACTAATCATTTTAAGCACAAATTCAAGATAAATGACTTATTATTTTCAAATTATTTTTAAAATTATACTTATTTAATTTTTATACACTATTTTTTAAATATAAAAACTATAATACCGTGTACAACCAGTGTCTGTGTCCTATATTTTCAATAACTGACGTGTCCCATGTCGTGTCCGTGTCCTATATTTTTAATAATTGATGTATCTTAGGAAGCAGGAAGTGACTATTATCACCAAGTCATGTAGCTTGTTGTGTTGGTTTTAAGCAAATGAACTTTGAGTGAGATTGTTGGTCTCCTTGTTAGGAGCCATAAAATTTCTCATCTACGCAATCCCTTGAAATTGGGAGTGACATTATATGAAAGCACATTATTATGGAAAACCTTGACTCTCTTTTTTGGCAAACGGCTTAACAAATCAACTAGACTAATTGGCTCATAGGCACAAGGCATGGCATAATGTAGTTCGGAGAAATTGAACATGAAAGAACAACTCAAAAGCAAGCTGTGATATAGCTTAACCAACGGTACATGGGAAAATTTTAACTTGCCCTATAAATGATGCTCTTAAGCTAATTTTGGGGGTTTTATGTATGATTTGATTTATGATGAAATGAAGCCCAATGTTTAAAATTGCGTATTCGGGTATTGAGGCGTTTTTCATTCGTGAGGCGAGGCATAAGCATCAAGGCGTTTGAGGCGTAAGCCTCAAAATCAAAAGATTGCGTCAACATAAAATGATAATTTTTTTATATACTAATGAGTGGATAATATAAAACATAAAAAAATATAATATATGAAGTGAAATCAAAATGTCTCAATAATAAGACAACATAAAATATAGTTCAACTCAAAATTCTATCTTTCCCAAATCCCAGTATTCTTTTCATTAACATATAATTCCAATTTCCAAAAATAAATAGGAATGACATATCACATAAGAACTCATAAGTCATCAGCACTGTCATCACTAAGGAGTTCTTCATTTGAATCATCATTATGGTGAACTGCTCTCTCATCTTCCTCCTCTCTTATAAAGTCCAATGTCGGCATCACATAAGAACTCATAAGTCATCAGCACTGTCATTACTAAAGGGTTCTTCATTTGAATCATCATAATGGTGAACTGCTTTCTCCCCTTCTCTCTTATAGAGTCTAATGTCGGGCATTTACTACAAGATTTATGTAAGTTTTAATATATATAGCGTGAGGCGTTGTTGACCTCCATCTTATGACCAAAGAAACAAAAGAAAAAGAGAAAAAATACCTGGTATCTCCGTCGGATCCACGAAATCCTCCGCAAAACCTGCCCGAAATCACGCCGAACCACTGCGCATTCGGCGTCGTTCTGCGATTTGTGCTCAAATACCGCTATCGATCGCTAAATTCTGATGCCTTTAAAAGCCAACCAAGCAAAGCATTCACTGCTCTCCCGATACCTCTCCTCCCTTCGACACGCACAAGCTCTCATCCGATCTCCCAAGGTCGGAATCCCATCCCAGAACCCTGATCCACCTCCTATAGCCTTACCCGACGCTTTCGACCAACAAAGCAAAGGCCAAAGCCGACTGAGCCCCATCTGCTCTGCTTCCCTGCTGCTTCCAATTCCACCTTCCCTATACTGATCTCTCTGCCTTAGCCGTCGAATACCCGAGCTCCAGTCCACCTCCACATCCGATTTTCTCCACGCCTCCACCCTTTGCTTCTCCAACCGAGAGAGAGAGAGAGAGAGAGAGAGAGAGAGAGAGAGAGAGAGAGAGAGAGAGAAAGAAAGAGAGAGAGAGAGAGAGAGAGAGAGAGAGGAAGAGAGATTCCCCTACCTCTTTTGTGGCTAAATGACTTCGCTCCATCGACCGACTTTCCCTTCCTATTTTGATCGGAAGCACAAACAGGAACTCGCTGGCTTGAAGGTAACCTCCCCCATTTCAAGCACTTCTTCGGCTCGATCCTGTGAAACAGAGAAAGGGAAATGGGGGATTTTGTTTATTTATTATTATCATTATTAATTATTTTTAATTATAATTAATTTATAAAATAATTATAATTAGTTATAAATTAATTATAATTTTTATAATTAGTTTATATTAATTTTAATTAATCATAGTTAATTATTATTATTAATTAAATATGATTAATTATCATTAAGTATAGTTAATTATTATAATCATAATTAATTAATTTTTAATTATAATTATTTATTATGAATTAATTATAATTTATATATAGTTAGTTGATATTAATTATAATTAATTTCTAAAAAAATAAAAAAGAGATTTTGTGCCCTCCAACTCGTCGACCATCAAGGTATAACCTTCTCAACTCAGGTTCCCGTTTTCGATGTTTGCGGCGGACGGGGAACCCCCTATACGTGCTCTCGTAGCATGATGGGAGAAAACCCGGTGCGACGCCTACAACGAGCCGGGTAATCACCTATAACTCAGATTCTCGTTCTCGTCGTGTGCAATGGACCGGCAAACCCCATATATGCGCTCTCGTAGCACGGTGGGAGGAAAACCGGTGCGCTGCCTATGAGGAGGCTGGTAATCGCCTAAATTCTCATTTTTGGCATTTGCAGCGGACCGGGGAATCACCTATACACGCTCTCGTAGCACGGTAGGAGGGAGCCCGATGCGACGCATACAGCAAAGTGGGTAAGCCCTATACACGCTCTTGTAGCATGGTGGGGATGTCACTTAAGTACTTGTACACGCCCTTGTGACGTAGCAGGGAAAGCCACTTGTCTTCTCGTACGGATACTTTTAAAGACCCCATACACGCTCGCGTAGCGTGATGAGATGAAAATGTACGGCCCGGTGTTTTCCGACACCTACCATACACGCTCGAGCAGCGTGGTGGGATGGCCCAATCTCTCAGATTTTCCCCTAAAAGGGGGAGACGTCGGGAGGCTGTCAAAATTTTGGGTGAACATACAATCATGTTTGGACCTAATTTGGACTTAAATGAACTTAAACTTAAAGGAAAATGAACATGAATTTGGATTTGCAATGAATAAACAGTGGACTCAAGTGAATTTGAACTGAATTTGAACTCAAGCATGGACTGAATATAGAACTTAAACTTTCAAAAAGAATGAGGACATGAACTTGATTGAACTCAAGGGACCGCAGTGGACATAGAACTTAAACTCAAACATAAGACTTGTGGACATGCACTTGAATTTGGAACTTGAGCTTAAGTCAATAAATAAACAAGGGATCTGCTAAATCAGAATTGGAACTTGAAATGAGCTTGAATTTGAAATCGGATTCAAACCAAGACTCAAATTTGATCCGAGTTGAACATTAAATAATTTGAACATGATTTGAAAGAATTAGACTCAAGTGAAGATTTGATTTGAGTTTACATTGAATTCAAACTTGAGCCTCAACGAACCATGCCTTGAATATAAAATCAAACCTAAATCAAGCTTGAGCAGATGATGATGAACTAGACTCTCAATTAGAGATACATTATCAAGATACAAACATCAAATGATAAATTTAAGTTCTCAAATACATTCAAGTAAACATTAAGATATAAAATGGTGGACAAGGAAGCTACTACATCCTTATCACCAGTCACCATCTCCAGGAAGAAACATCAAAGGAAAAAGATCAAATGCAAGTAAACAATAATTTGTAGTGGACAATGATGTTGCCAATACAACTTGGTCACAAGCGCTGGTGAAATGGAAGAAATGTGACATGATTATAAGTCATGACATGAAACTCTAGAATGATGACATTTGGCTTGAAACATCCACCTCATATTATGCTCACAATGAGCATGTACGGTCGTAATAAGTAATGCCAATATTGGTGATATGTGATGAGCACAATCCATCCAACAACCAGTGCTAGTATATATACAAATGAATACACTAGGGATGACGCACAGTGAATGTGATATGATCCTACAATTCACATGCAAGCAAGAATCATGAATTCACTG
Source organism: Dendrobium huoshanense (assembly GCA_016618105.1). Taxonomy (NCBI): domain Eukaryota; kingdom Viridiplantae; phylum Streptophyta; class Magnoliopsida; order Asparagales; family Orchidaceae; genus Dendrobium; species Dendrobium huoshanense. The sequence continues at coordinate 31,269,334 of CM028357.1, forward strand.
CAAATACGAGTACTTATGAACAACTGAACGAGCATCCACAAGCAATTGTAGAGATTCATCATATATATAATAGTTTACCTACAACATGCAAAGAGTACAACATGTACACAAATGAAGCAAAAGGGATTGTAAAGAAGATAGTTTCCTTGTTGCTAATGCCGGTTGACTAATAAATCAACACACAACTTTGCGAGAAATAATGATATACGACCCACGCTCAGTGAATTCATCAAGAGTTAGGGATGAAGAAATACAAGGGACTCTCTATTGTCAACAATGATCATCCTTTAAGAAAAGGTACAATCAATCCCCTACAAGTTGAAGGATTCAACGATGCTGTCAAAAACCCATCATCTACACTAAATGCTACCTACGAGAAAATGTAGAGGAACAATAGCAAATGCAAAAGCCTACGACTGGTTCTAGAAGATTTATATGTAAAGAGAGCTGACCACGAACAAATGGATCATGTCTACAACAAATGCAACTCTCCATATGAACAAAGGCAGGAGATTAGTTAGTGCACTACGATCTACCTGCAGAGAGTAAATAGTGTACGATAGTCTACCTGTACAAAGCAGCGAACAAGCCTATTCAGAAGCCACTACACCACGCCACCGGATCCGCAACATTCACACAAGCAGACATAAGGTGTTTACAAATATTTTCAGAATACCCCTGCACGTGCACCGTAGTTTGTATACACATAAATACACAAAAGAGGTAAATGTAATCAAATACCCGCATGGGCCCCGGCGAGCATGTTATTGGTACACACGTGACGTCTAGGAATGTTGCGCGGGTTATTAAATTTGAATCCGATCCTCCTAAGCAGGTAAAAAAGAGTAGACAGGGTATAATTATAAAATGCCCCCAAACACCCGCAAGGTTCAAACTTAAAATGAAAATGAATCCAAACACTCTGATGATGGCCGTGTTGAATGAATATCTCAACCGGGGGGTCCACAAATAATTTCAAATGCCACTCAAATGCTAGAAATTCTAAACTCCACATAAAAATCCAAAATCCAAAGATATTTAAAATAGAAATAAATCCATCAACACTTGAAGCAAAATCCATCCGCCCTCCACAACAGTTTGCCGATGTGGACAAATTCAAATTTATTTCAGCTCACAAAGAGCTAATGCCTAATCGACAATATCATTAGGATCCATTCTCAAACAATCTCCTGATAATAAAGACGTGGTACATGTTCTCTAACTGGCGGTTTTGCCACCAAATGGCACCGCAGGATAAACGGTTATGACCTAGGACCCTCTAAACCGAGTGGTTTTGCCGCCAAATGGCACCACAGATAGCGGTTATGGCCAGAGCCAATACGCTCCTTAATGGCATCAAATCCTTGAGATATGAATCAATAGGATATGATCGATAGGGCACAAAGCCCTCTATTAGCTAAGGTGGATTTAAATGTCCCCTTAGACAAATATTCAACCCTAGGCCTACAAGGTCCCCTTGAACAAAGCAACCCATGGCTGCGAACAAGGATGCTTCTGTCAAGTTGGGTCGACTACCTCCTCTGATTAAGTAGACCAGGGAGGCAGGGACCACGATGGCCCGGACAACGGAACCATGGGATGTTGATCGAGCTCATTATCCATTCCCCCACCATCCGCTTTAAGTACTAGATGGTAAAATTTCTATTTTAAATATAAAACCTTTAATTTTCCAACATCCAAACCTATGTAGCTACTATATGCCAGATAATCACGTATACTCTATGTATTTGATCGACGAATAGTCTTAATCGAAAGTTCTATCTCGTTATCGGTAGGGGTAATTAACTATAGGGGCTTGCACCTATAGGAAACCAGAACTCATATCATAAAGTCCTCCCAAAATGAGAGCGAAATCTCTGGGTAGTGTCTTATCTACAAACCCATCTGCCTTCCGAAATTTGCCCCGAAACTTAAATCCATTAAAACTCCCCCTCGCCGAAGAAAAGCAAACACAACGAAGTACTTTACGGATGTTGACAGTTCTTTGAAGAGTACTTTACGAAGATTAAGAGACAATAAAGCTAATGAATGGATGAAAAATATAAGTATTCTTTAGAGTTTGGATGATGCCTTCCTCCTCTTGGAGGTTGCTTCTCCTTCTTCCTCTACATTTAGTTCTCTTCTTCTCTTTCCTTCTTCCTGGTGGAAATTATTTTTCTTTTCCGGCAGAGTCACATATGGAGAGAGACTAGTGAAAAAGAGGACAATGAGAGAGGCATTAGCCATGGGCCTCAAGGAAGATAGTTCCCATGGAAGAAATATTAAGTTCCCATTAAAATGCCATTGAAAAAATTATAAATAAAGATTTTAATTATAAATTATAAGGAATAACTAAAAAATCAAATTCTAAATAATTATAAGCATGAAAATAGGAATCGTCGTTAAGAAAGCTAATCTCCTATTTAACATGCTTATTATCCTCATCTTTGATAACTCCTTAATATTTTCTTGATAGAATATCAATAATATATTCATTTTATTTTTTAGGTATGAGTTTGATGACCTCTATTGTTTTAATAATAAAATGATATTTATATTAATAAGTATTGGCCACAAAAATGACAAAAGTAAAACAAAAAGATGAGAAAATCTCGTGTGATGCAATTTTCCATGCATGTTCCATGCAACTTGGTCAACCCTAACCATATAAGCAACATCAATCCAAGTAGGTCTGCCTCCTAGTAGGCTTGTTCTCATGCCTACATATGACTAAAAGCTCCATTAATGTAATACTATGATTTAGTCTCCATTCTTAAGTATATCCTTATCCAGTCTACTAAATCGCTAACTTAGTTTCTACCACATTCCAATCTTTTAATTTCATTAGTCAACCATAGAATTTCAAAGTTAAGGTTCCAATTTGTAATAGGTGCGCACCTACGAAGATGATTTGATATTTTCCTATCACAAACAAATTGCAAATCAAGGTTAACCTTATAAATTCTTGATAATTTCAATTGTTGTTCCACCCATCATAGCTACTTCGATTATTGGAGCATTCTAGCCCCTTCTACATCTAGAGCTGAACTGAACAGGTTGTCACACTTTTTCACTTCAATCGTGGATCCAACGTCAAGGTTGGATAAGATAATTAGATCATTACTGGTATTGTCATTTTCAATCCCAGATCACTGATCTGTTTAGGTAAATTGCAGTTGACATTCTTGAACAATCCGCTTCTTCTGACATCAACATTATCAAATATAACTTGATGTCATGACCATCAACATCCATGCATCAACTTTGATAGCTCCCCTGACAACATTGTATTTAAGTTTAATTGGGAAAAGCTCGCGCCTATTCCAATTTTTGAGTTTTCCATCTAAAATATTTGCCACTTTCTGCTTTACTTAATTATGGGTTTTGATATAAAAAAAGCTACGACAAAATGAAATCAATCATCTCTCTCCCTGCTCAATTTCTCGGACACAGTAACAAGAACTTTAGAGAAGAAAACAGTATATAAGAGTGCAAATCACTAGGAATAACCCATTTATCATTTCCAAAACTCTGTCAATAAGAATTTCTGCTTAAAAAAATTCAAAAGATATATAATGTGTAATGATGAATTTTGAACAGTACCCATATCCAGGTAAGTCCACCAGATACCAGCTATCATTTATCCGGAAATGATTGATGCACTGTGTTTTACCTGCAGCTCAAGAATGAAGTTGATAATTCAAGCGCAAATTACAGTAGGTTAGAAAAACTGTGATTGGGAGGCGTGCTAGAGATAGATAAGATAAGAAAAACCGGTGAACCCACCAGGCTTCTTGGAGATGAGGGCCAGGCGCTTGCGGCGGACTAGTGAGTTGAGGAGGGAGGACTTCCCAACATTGGAGCGACCGACGAGAGCGAAGTCTGGGAGAGAGTCGGCGGGGCAATCCTCGGTGCAAGTGCTGCTCTTCACGAACTCCGCAGTGCTCACCTGGGCATCCCTCGAGTATGATCCCAGCACGATATTGGAACCCTTGAGAACCCTACCCCTGGACACCGAGGTCGCCGCTTCCGGTAGCTCAACCTCCGGCGGCACGAAGAGCTTATCGAGAGGGATCTCGAGCAGAGTTTTGTCGGGGATCGGTGGGTGAAGAGGCTTGTCGAGATGAAGTAGTTTGGGGACGGGGGCAAGGTGGGATTTGGTCGCAACTGAGGCGGCGACGGCTACGTCGGAGGAGGAAGAAATGGAGAAGAAGGGAGAGTGGAAGGACAGATTGAATTTGAAGGTAGGCAAGGTGGAGGAGGAAATGGAGTAGATGCGAGGGAGGATGCGGTGTTGATGGCGGAGCACCATGCTAATTCTCGTTCTTGGTGCATCTACTTGAGCTTGTTTTGAAAATTTCCATTTTATATATATCATCTACCAAATATTAATATATCAACATTTATGTTGCAACCATCTTTAGTTCAAGGTTGGTGATGCTATAATTTTAGCTATTTAAATTTTTATACTCACTCAACTCATATTAGTCTGTTGGTTAGAAAAAATTATTTTGTACATCAATACTGAGCATTGGTACCGAGCAAAACTAGTGACATGGCACGTTCTGATTGATCTCCAGACACAGTCCGGTGTCCGCACAGAATAATTTTTTGTTGGTTGGAGGATTTGGCTACTAACCAGTAGGTCTTTAGTTCGAAGATTGCACATATGATGTGCGTGTGAATATACTTAATGGCTAAAATGTAAAAAAATAAAAAAAAATCAATAATTATGGATTATGATAGAAAAGACACTAGAGGAGTGTCTTATTTTTGAAAAAAAAAATTAACAGAATTCAAACTTATAATAGGGTCTTGAAACCCTAAATTCTAAATATAAGCAAATATCATACTATTGATTACAACCAAATCTAAACATTATTCGAATAATGTTTGAAAGATGTTTTAACTTATTTGAACCGTATTCAACCCATATTCGAAATTTGCTTCAACCAAACAAACCATAAGATGGGTGTGAATATGTCAGCAGCAATATGATACTAATTTATTTCAAAAACCTTCCAAACTTAGAAGCCTTTCAAATAATATGGAATATAAAAGTTAAATATATGATAAGTAAAACTATTAGTGAACTAAACAACTTAATGATAGCACTAATCCAATGTACTTGTTTGGATACACTAATATATGTATTTAAGTTTAGTAAAAAATCAATATATTAGAATATAAAACATAAATAATGTAAATGTTGAAATTAGTAAACTAAATTACAGAGTAATTGGACATGGTCGATTTTTAGGTGGTTTGGCTCTACACTAGCCCAACAAGATCTCGCTAATGCTTACTAATAAAACAAATTTCCTTCACTCATCAGTAGGCGGAGAAACCTTTTACACGAACTTCTTCTTTAATGGGCAATGGAGACATAACCTTTTAGGGCAACTGGACACGATTGATTTTTATGTTATTTGGCCATCCAACCTACATTTAGGCCTAGTCTCATTTGACATTAGCAGAGCGGAACCAGCTTCAAAATACAATACAAAAATAATTAAATATTAAGAAAAATAATATTATATATCTATATATTACGAAAAGTTTTTTTTTAAATAAGCAAGAAAAAAAAAGAAAAAAATGTGTAATTAAACCGTCATAAAAAAGATAAAAGAATATATTATAACTAAATGTGAAGAATATATTACAACTCCTAATCATCTCTATTTGGTCACAATATTTTTACTTGAAGGTGATGTACTTCTCACTCTCAGAACAAACCACTAGACAATGAAAATTATATTTAAAAATTAAACCAAAACTCTACTGACCTTTAATTGGAGGTGACTCAATGACTTTCAATAATAAATAAAGCTTCTTACAGAACTTGATTATTGGATGAATATAATAAGAGCAATCAAATATAATATTAAAAAGATTTAAGTAGGAAATATTTTACAAATAGCTAAAGAAATTTTATGGTAATTATGAAAACTTTGAAATCTTTCTCATAATTCTTGCTAGAAGATTTCATAGTATAAGCTTTCTTTCTTGATTTTTGCATTAGTTATTTTTCTTATAAAACCTTAGATTATATAGCCTTTTGTACTTTGTGATTCTAATTATACTTAATGATTCACATCTCACTATAAAATTTAGATTTATACATACAGAGCTAGAGAACTAAAGAGCTCTCTTGCATTTTCGAGCTATCACTGTTAACAATCACCATCAGCAATCACTGTCATCATCTCAAGATTTCTGCTAATATTTAACCCTGTTGTCGGACACCATACTTCTATAATCTCTACAAAAGAGGAATACGACATTTTATTCTCAAATTGTCATCTTTTTCTTCAACTGTGAAGAATGAATAATTCTTTTATTTTATGATATATAGTGGATCTTTCAACTGGGTAATACCCCATGATTTTTTTTCTTTTTGGGGTTTTCACTAAAAAAATTATAATCTTATAACTTTTATCTGTGTGCGCCGAATTTTTGTACGACGCTGAGATATAAAACATATGTTCTACCTATTAAAATTTTTTTAGCACGCAACAAAAAATCAAACACTAATATTTTTAAAACCCTTATATTTGAAATATTTTACACCTCTGTTGCTTCATACCAAATAAGCCCCTAAATTAGAATTTATTACATTGCATAGATGGATTTCATATTAATTGTAGTGTTGGTGACCCACATCAAGCTTCCTAATTAAAAATTTAGAGTTGGATGGAACAACTAAACTTTTTATTAGTTAATTTGGGCATTTTATAGGAGGAAATCTAATGTAGTTATAAAAAAAAAAATTAAAAATGGTCTTACTAGAATCATACTCCATGAAAATATTAGTTCAACAAGATATTGTTAAAATTTAAATAAATAAATAAGATTTCAATAAGATAGTCTATAAGAGCTCAAAACTAATGGTTGTCATGGCTTCAAGTGTGAAAACAAAACTAATGGGCCACCTCATTACTCACTGCTGCATTTGTTTGATGATAAGTTGCACTACATTACTGGACTTAAAAATTTAATGCTTCATTTGGGACAGCTTTTTTATTGCTTCTTTAAACAATTTTTTAGTATAAAAATTATATTTTTTGTGCTAGAAAACTGCTTTAAGAAATAGTAATAAAATCGTCCCAAATGAAATCTAAGGCTTCGTTTGGGACAGCTTTTTTATTGCTTCTTAAAACGGCTTTTTAGTTTAAAAATTAAATTTTTTAGGCTAGAATGCTACTTTAAGAAGCAGAAAGAAATCCATCCCAAATGAAGCCTAGATCTACATACGATTAAATTAAATAATGAACTCTACAAATGACTGCAAGAAATAATAAAGTTTTTAGGCTTTATGGCTGCTTACCATTATTAAGGAGATAAAACTAGTGATGTAACCAAGGGGTTAACTTACTGTTATTTTCATTACAAAACCATCTGATTGAGTAAACAAAAACTTTCAGATAGACGTGACAAGAGTACACAACTATATAAAAAGCTTTCATGATCAAAAGTCAAAATAATAAAAAAGCTTTTGATGACATGTTTTCTATCTCTAATTATATTAATAATAACTATATTGACTTGACAAGAGTACACACAACTATATACTTAGACTTCATTTGTGACGATTTTTTTACTTTTTTCTAAAACAATTGTCTATTAAGCTAATATCAGTAACTATCTCTAGATTTTTTTCTATTTAACATTTATCTCATAAATGCTAACTTCTAAAAGAATGGGGGTGCAACTTTTGTAGGTAATAGCTAACTTATGTTACCACCAAGCATTCGCATGGGATATTTCAATATTTTAGTCTCTCTTCATATTTGATATTATCATCTTTTGCTTCATGTTATGATTTGATATGACAAGCTTAATCTTGATTAGATATCCATTGATCTAATGTTGAGCTTGTCAATGGTCTTTCAATCTAATATCTAAAACATAAATGTATTTTGATTCAAGGCTTTTGATCTTAAACATATTTAAGTTTGCTAATTTCTTAGCTTGCCAGTTTTATGAGCATTTTTAAAAAATGCAATATATATATTATACTTCTTTGCCTAATTTTTCACCTTAAGATGAAATTTTTTGTCACAGATATATAACATCTGCTTCGGCCCCTTTTTGCTCTCAAAAAGCTTGCTAATTTATAAATGAGATGAGGATAAACTTGAATATGGTGCAATTTTATAAATAGTCATTAAATTATATGTACTTTAGACACAGAACCCAAAGAAATCTAGACACAAAACCCAAAGAAAAATGAATATAGTTGAAATGTTCTTCACTATTAAATTGACAATTAGTAATTATCTCTAGATTTTTTATATTTAACATTTTTCACATATATGATAACTTCTAAAAAATTGCTTTGTGGGTTTGCAACTTTTGTAGTTGATAGCTAACTTATGATATCACCAAGCATTCTCATGGGATAAATCAGTGTTTTAGTCTCTCTTCATATTTGATATTATCATCTTTTGCTTCATGTTATGATTTGATCTGGCAATCTTATTCATGGTTAGATATCTATTGATCTAATGTTGAGCTTGTCAATGGTCTTGCAATCTAATATCTAAGGCATAAATGTATTTTGATTCAAGGCTTTTAATCATAAACATATTTATGTTGGCTAATTTCTTAGCTTGCAAGTTTTATGAGCATTTTTTAAAAATGCAATAGATAGATTATACTTCTTTACCTAATTTTTCACCTTAAATTGAAATTTTTTATCACATAGATATATACCATCTATTTCGACTCCTTTTTGCTCTCTAAAAGCTTGCTAACTTACAAATGTGATGAGGATAAACTTGAGTATGGTGTAATTTTATTAATAGTCATTAAATTAGAGGTTCTTTAGACACAAACCCTTATAGGATGGAAATTATCCACATGTTCTTCAAAACTTAAATTATTGTTGTTATCCCCAAGGTATACGAAGAGTTAGATTACCTCACTCATTTGCTAGTTTCAGGCATATCAAAAATTAGGTTGTATTCTCTAATGAATGTTTTAGCATTGAAGCATTCATGATGTCCTATCATATACAGCTTATATGTCCATAACATCACATACTTCTATGTTGTATGTCAACATTGTCTACTTCTATATGTGGCATGTCTACATCATCAGTTACACCAATGGACGATAGTGAACTAATTGATCCTGCACCATCTTCATTTACAAAATAAATTATAGTTGAAATTTTCTTGTGAGAAATAGACATGTATATTAAATATTAGTATTGAATAAGAATGTCCTATTTAAGATAAAAGCAAGCTCAAACTATACAAGTAGCTCGATAAGAGAAAATAGAAGTATAGATTGTGCTCCACTAATGCGGTACATCACTTTTATTTTCAAACTAAATTTAGTGCTTATCAATCTTTGTCATTTTGCATATAAGATATATTAGAAATTTATGGATTTGTTTTTGTACCATCAATGTCTTACTCCATTTTATCTGAATGTCTAAACAACTTGCTTATTTTCTTCTATTCTCTTCCACATAGTATAAGAATGTTGATAATTGATTTATCTTTTGACAATAATTGGTTAGCGTATAAATTTTTTGTTGTTAGAACATGTGTTTGAATTTGGATCGAAATAGGTTCAAACATTGATCGAATCATTTTCAAAAATGGTTCAATTAATGTTCTAACAATGTTCAAGCCATGTTTGAACATGATTTGAATAAATTTTGAGCATGTGCTCAAATATTATTCGATCATGGATAAAATAAGGTTAAAAAACAAATCTTACACTAATATAATTCAAAATACACTATTTGATACTATATTTTGCTTTGCGTTAGCGAAATTGAAATATTTTATTATATGATACACAAAAGTAAAAAAAAAAAAATTAATAACCTTATAGATTGAAGTCGTTGATGAACAAAGAACCAGCATGGTCCCTCTGGGTGAAGAAATCTCGAATGAAAGTACAACAATGACAACATACAAGAAGTCAAAGAAAAAAGGGTTGGACATCTTTCTTCCTACATAATAAGATTGTTGTGCTTTGGAAAATTCACGATGATAAAGAGAGATAAAGTTAATCGTCTAACTTTGTACGAAGATCTAGAACACAAACATATAAAATACAGGGAACTGACTCTCTCATGTTAGATCTACTAAGGTACAGAGTAGATCGCTCTCGCTCATTCATAAGAGACATAAATATTTTTACATGAAAAATCCTAAAAAGATAAAAATTATGGGTTCTAGCCCAATTTGAATGAATCCACTAGTATTGATGGTTGATTACAAACGTGGCCCTTCTTTGGGGGGAGGGATTTATATAGAAAATGCATATTGTATAGAGCACATTACATGGTAGCTACTGTATATAGGTGATAGAAGTCGGAAGGATCATAGTCGTCAGGCGATGATGGTCAGAAGGACCGTAGTCGACAGGCGATGGTGGTCAGAGTGACCATATTTGGTGGGAAAATAGGTAGGATTGAAGTAGACAAGCGATGGTGGTTGGAAGGACCATAGTCGATAAGCCATGGTGGTTAGAATGGACTATAGTCGGCGAGAAACGATGGCCAGAGTAAACCGTAGTTGGCGGGCGACGATGGTCAGAGTAAGCCGTAGTCAGTAGGCAATTGTGGTCGGAGTAGACTGTAGTTGGAAGGCGAGGGTGGTCGGAGTAGACTGTAGTTAGTGGGCGATGATGGTTAGAGTATACCATAGTCGATGGACGATGGTGGTTGGAAGGAAGTTCGGCAACGGTCGGCGATTAGGTGGAAGTTCGACAGTGGTAGGCAACAGGGTGGTGAAAGCTTGAGAATGTGAGAAAGCAAGAGAACTTCTTCATTTATCTTCCTCCCTCCTCATTTGAAGAATGATGAGCTATTTATAATTTTTTAGAGTGGTATGTCCAGAAAATATAGAGACGATCAAGGGTGAGTTGGGAGTGTTTCTAGTGGATGATCGATATCAACTCCCTTAATCATGACCATTTATCAAGCATTTGACTGACAAAATGATGTCATAATTAACTGATATTGGGCTCATTTGATTCATCTCATTGAGTTGCTTAATTCGATTATAAGCATGTTAGATTTGGATATCATTTGGTCATCCAATTTATATTTTGAACCCTCTAAATATGCTTTGGGCCCTCGATTTGGACCCATCTGGGCTCATATTGGGTTGAATTTGGTGTTGTTGGTTTCGTCTTTTCGAGATGTTCATTTTGACTATAAGTTTGTTGAAATCAGAGTTCCAATGACCCCGAAATTTATTTAGCAAGTTTTCAATATGAAATTGCCTCGAGATTCATGATTGATCAAAATAATTTTTGGTGATATCTCAAGGGTATAAAAAATAAAAAAGTATTTTGGTTTAAAATATACTTCTTTTAAGAATATTTCTTCAAAAAAACAAATACTGAATATATTGCTCTAATTTATGCTATCATTGGACATAAAGTCAAACTTCCTTTTGCAAATTTGAAGCCTATCTCTCTCTTGATTATTGTAATTATGATATTGATATGGATATGATTTGCACTCTAACAGAATATTTTAACACCATCCTCTTTACTATAATTTATATAAACTTTTTCCTCTAACGTAAATGTTTCTAACAGTACAATATTATTATATTGTATACATATTATATATTTGATTCTTTCATTTAATAATTCAAACCTTAGTTCGATTTTTTTTTTTGGGTAGAAATTATGAGTAGAGCCTTTATATTAATCAAAATAGAAATTACAAGTGTGCTACCATACAAAAATTGACTATAGATGAGCAGCTACTAAAAAGTGAGCAAGCTAACCTCCAAAACCAATCAAAAAGACTACAATTAAGCTAATATGGAAAAGAGAACAGCTAGAAAACAAGTTATAGAAAAATCAGATAAAAACAAAACCAATAACCTAAAAAAGAAACCCATCACAAAAAAATGTTGGGGATAGAAAACCAAAAGGCCAAAAGGCAATATGTCAGGACTCAGAGGATGTAAATATAATAGCCCATATTTTAACCCTGCTATATTTATTTTTTAGGTCATAGAGCGATTTTTGCCCATCGAAACTGTTGGGAGATTTCTCGTCTCGCTGCAAGGAACATTTATTCTATTTATGATTTCAATAATTTTGAGTTTTTGGTATTTTTTCTATTAAATTTGTGTCTCCTTTACTAAAAAACAAGAATAATTTGTATTAGTAAAACATTTACCTCATAATTTTTTATATGTTATTGAGATTAAAATTATGAACATTTTGAGTATTTATTTGAGATTTTTCACCATGTGATTTTGAAAATACAGTCATTTTTGCCTACTAAAAAATTTATTTTGATATTTAAAAATATGCATTTAGTTCAACAAAAGCTTCAAAATGTTATTTTATTCGATATTTAATAATTTGGTTAAATTGAAAAAATGTGAATTTTTGCTTAGTATGATTTTTATTGTCTATCATTAGAACATTTTGATATTTTCTCAATTAAACTCAATTTTGTTTTATTTGCTGCAATGTATTAGAAATTAATATGGATATGTGATTGTGATTACTGTTATAGTACTGTTATAATAATGTGTGTGTAAAAGATAAGTAAAGGATAATATACCGTGTCGATCGATTAATATTTTAGAGAGAGAAGCTCTGGGTTTTTAGGGTTTCTCCTCCCCCCGCCCTGATTTTCTCTCCTCTTCCCTCCTCTGGCTACGCCGGAGGACCATGACTTCTGCTTCCTCCCCACGGGATTTTCCTCCTCTCCCAGGTGGATCTTCCTCTTCTTCGTCCCCTAACAGTCTTTGGAAGCATTTTTTTTGCTCCCACTGAACCCAACCTGGCAGACCTTCACTTCTCTTTTCATCCTTCGGAGCCTTATACCTTTTTCCGGCGATAAGCTTGCAAAAGGTGCTGAATCCTGGAACCTTTCCTTAGTGGGATACTCGATAGGCTGCATGCCTTTTTATGAACCTTTACTTGGTTCCATGATGAAAACTTGGGCCCTTAAAGGTTCTCTCCAATTCCTCTCCCTCAATGACGGATTCTTCTTGCTCCTCTTTACTTGTTCGGAAGACTATGACATGGTCTGGGCTAAAGGCGTCTGGTTTCTCTTAGGTAAGCCATTCATTCTTCGAGAATGGCATCCTAAGTTCAAGCCCATGAAGGAGAACTTCACCTTTGTCCCGATATGGATAAAAATCCATGATTTACCACTTGCATGCTAGAACTCGGAGGGTATATCCGGAATTGCGAGTAAGGTGGATATTCTGCTTGCTGCCGATAACCTTACCACACAAGGAACCCGACTAACTTTTGCCAGATTCTGTGTACTCGTTGATAAGGACTCCAAGTACCCTGATGAAATTGCTGTGTCGCTTGATGGAGATGTTGTATCCCTGAAAGTACAGTATGAGTGGAGACCGCCTCCTTGCACTCACTGTAAGTCATTAATTCACTTCTCTACTTCTTGTCCAAGCAACCCACAGACTACTTCTGTTCAAACCGAGTGACCTCATGCTACTGTTTCTAAAGAACGTCAAAATAGAGGAAGAAGTTTCAGCATAAAACTCAACAATAGAAGAATTTCCTCCCCACAGCCCATCCCACAGCCGAGCAAGGAACCTATTGTTCATTCTCCCCCTCAGGAACTTATCCCCACGACTTCAAACTCTAATCCAAAAAGCCTGAAAGACAATCCCATCTCTAACTGTTTCGGATAAACGCTCCATTATCAGCCTCATTCTCCTACAGCACCCCCCCCCCCCCCCCCAACCTCTAAGGTTATCGACCCTCCCCCTGTTATTGTTGCCTTAGATATTGAGACAGAAAAAGGAACAAACCTTATTGAGCCCACCACCATTCCTAACTTGAATTCACCCAATGCTGATGACTTCCCTATATTTACCATTCTTCCCTCTCAGGAAGTAAATCCCCACACTATTATTATTTCCCCAAACAAATTTGAAGTTCTTCAGTAGCAGGAGGAATCGTTCTCCTCCTCGGACACTCATGTCATAGGTGATAAGTTGGAGCCTGGTAGGAATCTAAAGGGGAAGCAAAATCAAGCATCTTGCTCGTGTACAACCAAAAAACTTGCTAGGGGGAAGCAGGGTAAAAAACCTCCTTCGCACCCTACTTCCTGATGTCTCTGCCATCCCTAGCCGCATGGAATATCAGGGGGCTTAACCATCCTGATAAGGCTTTATGCTGTAAGCATCTGGTTGAATCTTTTAAACTGGACATGTTGTGCATTTTAGAGAATAGAATTCTCCTCTCTTCTCTTCAAGACCCCTTCTTTGATTTAGCCAACTCTATTTTCCCTTCCGAAAGTAGCTGTCACAATTTTGCTTTCACCTCATATGGTAGGATTTGGGTGAAGTGGAATGACAACAAGATTCATTTTCAGCCCTCTTCTATTACTCCTCAGCTTATTTCGGACGTGGTTTATGCTGGCAGCAACATTAAATTTCATATTTCTGTTATTTATGCCTCCAACAGTAGTGATGAATGTTTGTCTCTTTGATATCATATTACCAATGCTGCTCCATCTGCTGATATCCCTTGGATTCTATTGGGTGACTTCAACTGCTGTCAGTACACTAATGAAAAAATTGGAGGCTCCCCTCTGACCAGTAGAGCATTAGCTGATCTTAATGCTATGATCTTTGATAATTATTTATCTGATTTGGCCTCGGTTGGCAACAAATTTACCTGGTTCAACCAACGTATGGACTCTCCTATACATATTAAACTTGACAGAGCTTTGGTTAATGTTACTTGGGGTTCCTCTTTCCCAAGTTCTTTCTGCTCCTTCCAAGGTCCCTCTTGCTCCGATCACTGCCCAGTCATTATCCATCCTGGTGATGTCTCTCACACTCATCACAGATTTCTTTTCAAGAATTTTTGGACCAATCTTGATAATTACTGGGCTCTTCTCCAAACAGACTGCTGGAAACCCCCTTATATCTTTGTGCAAAAACCTCAGGCAGTTCAAAGGGGTTATTAAGAAGGAGAAATGGGCCCATTACTCCTCTATTAATACTCAATTGGGTGATCTTCATAAAGATCAAGAACTTTGGATGGCAAAAATTCAACAAGATCCCCTCAACTTGTCCTTCAATGCCTCCCTCAAAGATATTAACTCCAAAATTGTTAACCTTTCGAGTATAATGGCCTCTTGGGTCTCTCAAAGAGCTAAAGTCAACTGGCTGAATCAAGGGGAGGATGATTTGAAATTTCTTTATGCTAAAATTGGAAGTAGGAGGAGTAAACTGCAAGCGGCTGTGAACTTATGCCATTCCAATTCTAATCTGGAGGGCATTCAAGGTATTATCCATCATTTTCAAGAGCTTTATAATCTCAATTTAATTTCTCAGGTGAACATGGATCACTTTCCTATTGGTTCCTGCATTCCTAAACCATTTATTTCTTCTCTAACCCTGCTGGTTTATGCTAATGAGATCAAAAAGGCTATTTTCTCTGGATCTTCCACCTCCTCACCTGGCCCTGGTGGATTCAACTTCCATTTCTACAAAACCAGGTGGTTGATTATAGGCCCACTTCTTACCAAAGCGGTAATCTCTTTCTTCTCTAAAGGTTTTATGCCTAGTGGGGTGAAATCTATAGCTCTTGCTCTTATTCCTAAGCACAATCATGCTTCTGTTATTTCTGATTTTCGTCCCATTGCTTTATGTAATGTCATTTACAAAATTATTGCTAAGATTATTGCTAACAGGATTGCTCCCATCATGCCTAGTATTATTAGCAACAATCAAGCTGGATTTGTTAAATTCAGAGTTTCCACTGATAATATTTTGTTAGCTAAAGAAATTCTTGCTACCTATTCAAAAAATGGCCATAATCTTTTTTGTGCTAAACTAGACATTCGGAAGGCTTTTGATACCGTATCAAGAGAATTCTTAATTGCTAGGCTGTGTTAGAAAGGTTTTCCTCTCAAACTGGTGAATTGGATTAAGGCTTGTATTTATGATGTGAACTTTTCTATCATTATTAAAGGGGCTCTGGAGCGGTATTTCCCCTCTTCTGCTGGGTTGAGGCAAGGTTGCCCTCTTAGCCCTCTTCTTTTTTGCATTGTTATGGATGCTTTATCTGCTTCTTTGGATGAAGGAGGTTTTAAGGGTTTCTCTTTTGAAGATTATAACATCACACATCTTATGTATGCTGACGATGTTCTTATTTTTGGGAAAGCAAGTGTTGATAATTGCAATATTCTTACTATAATTCTCAATTCATTTGCTAGTTCTTCAGGTCTTTATATCAACTTGGATAAAAGCTGTATTATATTTCCTAAGAAAATTAGAATTCAAAAAGATATTTGTGATGACCTCTCTATACATAGTATTTGTTCTAAGATTACTTACCTGGGTATTCCTCTTTCTTTCTTTGAAGGTGGTTGACTTTATGCCATTAATGGATTCTATTACCTATAAGATGTCTGGATGGAAGGCATGTCTTCTTTCTTTTGCTGGTAGATTACAATTTTTAAAGTTTACCATTTTGAATTCTATAGCATATTGGATCCGGGGTTCCATATTACCAAAAACTATTTTGAAGTTTATCAATAAGTCCTTTTCTAAGTTCCTTTTATTTGGGGATCTTGCTGGAAACAAAAAGATGCACATGATTTCATGGGGAAAATTTGCAAACCTAAATCCTGTGGTGGTTTAGGCATTCCCTCTATTAATGCAATCACTTTTGCGTTCAACTGCTCTGTTATTTCGAGAATGTATAACACTACTTCTTTTTTGTCGATCTGGTTGCGGAAAAAATATATTTCTCCCTGGAGACCTCCCAATTCTCAAGCCAACAAGTTCTGGAAATATCTTTGCAACTTTGCTGCTATTGCCAAACCTTTTTTAAAATTCACGATCTCTGAATTGGCTCCTATCTCAATTCACTGGGACCATTGGTGTAATGATGCCACTTTAACGGATACTGAAAATGGGGAGTTATTGCTTAATGTTTTGAGATGGGATGCCTCTCTCAGTTCGATTATCTCGGGGAACTGCTGGGTTCTTCGAGATAATTTGCACTCCTCTATTAAGAACACTATTTCTGCTATTAGTATCCATCAAAACACTGAAGCCTGTTTACTGTGGGATAATGTTGACACTGGATCCTTCAGTGCTTATATTAATGGCTTTTATAAGAAGGATAATGCCTGCTCTTAGGCACATCTTATCTGGCACAATAAATTTGTTTTGAGATATTCGATTTACTCTTGGATGTCTGTGATGGGTGTGTTGAAAACTGCTGATGCTTTACTCAAGAAACATTATTGTTCCTTCCTCATGTGGGCTATGTCACTCATTCTCTGAATAAACTTCTCATTTGTTTTTTGAATGCTCTTACTCTTTCTCTGTAATTTCCCGCCTGTTGCCTATTGCCAATGGCTTGCTGATCAGGCCGTCGATACTGCATTTGCTTGAATGGATTGAAGAAACCTTTTATACTAATGGACAACTCAAATATTTCTTCCTTCTCATTTCTTGCGCCTGCACTTATTTTATCTGGAAAGAGCAAAACAATAGAAGGTTTGGCAATGTATCTTGTAGCTCTATCACTACCGCCCTCATCATTAAAAAAGCGATACATGTGAAAATCTGTAAATGGAAGGATTACACATCATTACTAGAGCTTCTTTGAGTTGGGCCCTTTTTCTTATTCCGTGGTGCTATTTCGACTGCTGCTATGGTTTACTTTGCCTGCGGGTAATGCCTTGGACTATGATGTACCCTTGTGCAGGCCCCTTGGATGGCCCTTCGGGAAACTAGGGTTCTTCGATTCAGTTCAAAAGCAGCAAATCTGAGTCCTTGGCAACTTCTTTTTTTACACCTGATACTGCATTTTTGCTTGTCTGCTTACAGGTTTTGTGTTGCAGGTCTTTGCTTGCGGTGGGATCTCATTTTGCTATCATCCTGTATTCATTCTTATTTTGTTTTTAAAGGATGTAATTTTATTTTTTTGAGCTCTAATTGAGCTAGCCTCATTTTTTAGAGGCTGTGTTTATTTTTTCCTGTAACACCCATAGTTTTGATCAATATACGGGCCTAGCCCAAATTCTCAAAAAAAAAAAAAAAAAAAGATAAGTAAAGACTGGTTGCCCCGTTGGTTGAAGACTGATTAACTTGTACCGAATGACGGGCCGACGATGTTTTCTTTAAATATATGGTTTAGTGTTATCCTCGTCTGATTCACATAATACACTGATTGAGAGTTATAAGTAGATGATTATTGTGTCGAAGGGCAAAGAGTGGTGACTTTATTTATTGAGCCATTGGTTTACTAACATTGATATGATACTAAAAAACACTGTGATAATCACAATTCTTACTTGTTTAGTGTGAATATGGAAATGAATATTATTGAGGTATTGTTCATATTATTGTATGAATTTACTATTAACAATATTACTGATTTATTTATACAAAAATATGATATATTCATTGAGCATGTAATATACATGATATACTGAGCATGCCATTAAAATACTGATTTAATATTAATATAAAATAACTAGATAGCATGTGTATACTCTTATATTATTTTATTACATTGATTTAATTTCAACAGTCTTTATCGATAGTTTAATTTTATCTCTTTATATAATTTCTCTATTGATTGTCGTATTGAAGTGACGATTGATTTAGTGACATGCACTCGTAATGATTTGATGTCTTATGTTTCGTATAATTTTATAATTTAAATAATAATGTAATAATCATATGAATGTAATTGTTATAATTTGACTGAAGGCATGCAAATTGATCCTCTAACATGCTTTGAATTCAGTTGTAGATTTTGGTGACATGTTGGGCCTTATTAACTCATTATATGTGGTTAATAATTTCAGGTCAGGGCAGAGGATCATGAGTGTGAGACTAGTCATGATACTTCAGGTTTTATTTCTTTTTGTTTTAGTTATTCTTGTATGCTTAGGTCAGAGTAGTTATGATACGATTACATAGATCTTAACTAGTGTATATGATTTATTTGAAAATGAATATAGATGCATATATTGATATTTTGATTAATAGTTTTATTTTTGATGTTATTTAGATTGATAAAAAAATATATAGCTCTGAATTTTTTTTATTAAAAGATTAAAAACAATTTTTCAAATTAGATTATGGGGCATCATAATAAATTTGATATTAGAAGAACGAAGCAACCAAAAAGTAGTCACCCTGGTAACTAGAAGATTGTCTAAGGGGTGAGAATCTAGAGTTATGGGATGTTCGTCATTGTCCTTGGCAAAGAAAAATTAAAAATCCCCCCAGATTATATGAAACCATCATTTTCTTTACTCAATAGCAGGCAACCCGTAAGAACCAACACTATGAAAGTAGCAAGTGTGTCATCGCATCCAACTAATAACAATATCCTGTAATAGTACTCCCAGCATAATCATATACATTTCCAACTAAATGAACCACAAAGCAAAGCATCGTGTTGAAGTGCTAACATGATCTCAAGGAAATACATCTTTCTTTGATAATATCCCCATGCTTTCATTTGGACAATTTTTGACAAACCTCCCTAAATATTTGGGAGTTAAGAATAGAGATGCTCCCAAAAATGGAGTTAAAATGCATTTCATTTCTTTCCCTCCAAATAAAATAAGTAGAGCACCAGATAGTTAGAAATTAATATTTTTTTTTGTTCTTTCATAGTTATAGACATCCCATTCATAAAGTCTAATACCTGAATTAAGCTTGGCCACATAAAAAAATTCCTAAACAAGGTATAAAATTTTTAAAAACAAAGAAGGAATAGTCACATTCAAAGAGGTGGGTTGATTTTTCAAAATGTGTAAAATAGAAAGGGCATTTGAGGTCAATAAAGACATTCCTTTTTAACAGTGCATCCGCAGTTTTGAGGCCCCCTTGTAGGGCAAGCCAGTCAAATACTAAATATTTGAGTGCATGATGTTTATGCCATTTAAGTTTAGACTAATAGAATGTGTGTTCTTCCATGTAAAAAACATTAGTGAATGTACTAAAGAATATTTTCTTTTTATCTTTCCATGAAATAGTGGTGGATAGTTTAGTGGTAATCAGAATGGACTTAAGAAAAAACACAAATTCCCATCCAAACCAGCAAATATATTTCAGGAGCCCCCAACAATAAAATCAGAAACCTTAGCCTTTGTTGGAAAGATAGAATAAAGAGAGTTGCTTGAATGAAATGGCACAATTGGTGTATCATTTATCTAGGGATCCCAAAGGAGAGAAATCTTTCTATTTGGATAAATAGAAAAGCTGAGATAGTAAGAAATACCCGCATCCGCATTACTAACATTGTTCCAAAGCTTGGAAGGTTTTAAAGCGTGAGGAGTCTAGGGGGAGCAGTACTTGGTACTCCACCAAGTAAGGAGAGGTGTGTGTGTGTGTTGTAAAACCTGATAATTAGATAACAACACTTAGCATAATGAAGAGCATTAAGGTCATGAAGCCTAATACCCCCAAAATTCTTTGGCTTGAAAGTTTTATAATATAAGATGAATTTTCTTTGCATTTATGTCTCCAAAGAAGATAAATATGGACCACATCCTACTCAAGTTTTTAGGTAAGTTTTGGGTATAATCGATCCATGAATTTCGTAGGTAATATTGTGCAAGATTGTGATCTCAAAAATTGAAGATGACATGCAAAAGAAATAAGCCTAGCCTTCCAACTAGCTAGGTGATGAGAGATAGCAAGCAAGAGGGGTTGGAAATCAGCAATGCAAGTTTTCTTGGAAGATATTAGGAGGCCTAGATAAGTCATCTTAGTGCTATGCATTTGAATGTTGAGGGTAGAACAAATTTCTTGAGGGGAAGTAATGTTGTTGGATACGATAAGCTTGCTTTTATTATGGTTAATAGATAAGCAAGAATAACTAGAAAAAGAGTTCATAACCTTAAGTAGAATCTCACGTTTATGTTTGGGAACAATACCAAAAATAGTAGTTCATCTACATAAAGAAGATGGGTAAGATGGAAACTTTCATAAGAAATACTAATAAATCTATATTGAGGGGAAGGATTGTCAATCAAGCAGGAGAAGGCATCCATAATAATGAAACACAGGTAGGGGCTAAGCGGGCAACCCTGTCTCAAGCCTGATGTGGAGTTAAAAACCCAAGGTTTTGAAAATCGGACCGGACAACGAACCGGTAGAAGAAGAGGTTCACGGTTCAACCGGTCCGACCGGTCGAACCGGGGTCGAACCGGATGATGTAATAAATAATAATATTATTAAAAAATATATAAAATTAATGATAAACTTTCCTCTAATACATTTATTCTGCATTCTATTTTCATATCAAATTAATCAAATAATATAAATATGACATCAATTAAGTTTATAAAATATAAACAAATAAAACATACTAATAAATAATATAAATATTGCATTTAATTAGTCAATAAAACATAAACAAATGCATAGCTAAATCTCCACTAGAAAGCAAACATAAATATGGAAATTAATTGTTCATAATTTCATATCAAGACAAACTTCAAATAAAATATGCAAATAAATCTAGAAATCGTCTTCTAGATTTGAAGCATCAAATGTTATATCTCTAAATCCCTGTTCATCAAAATATTCCCCTCCAAATGTATCAATATCCTCATTGCCAATTATTTCATTGTCATTTCCAACATCATCTAGGACAACTTCATCTGCATATTAGAAATATAAAATATTTTAACATCTCTTTTAATTTTCAAATGATATAACTTAGACCAATTAAAAGCTTACTATGAGGTTCTTTAGTAGAACTAGTATTAAGTTCTTCAGCAATAGGAATAACATCTTATGTATAAATTTCAGTCTATAAATTCTTCAAAATAAGCTCTGAAACAGGTTCTTCATCAAGCACCCAAAAACCCACCATCTCTATGATAGTATAATCCAAAGGATCATAATTTTTTTTTTTTTTGAAATCTAAATATAATTAAAAGATTATTAAGTCATACAAGCATAAAGAAATGATATCTCTATATTTGTAGGTAATATGTTAATATAATTAAAAGTCATATAGTCATACCTATGTCTCAAATTGAGGTTGTATCGAACAAATACAAGATCATTAAGCCTTTGATGCTCTAAATGATTTCTTCTCTTTATATGAATTTGTTCAAATACACTCCAATTTCTTTCACATCCAAAAGATGAAGATGTTTGGCTAAGAATTCTAACCGCCAATTTCTGTAAATTTGGTGCACTTGATCCGAACATCTTCCACCATTCATCTATAAATAGATAAAATTAGTTAACTAATATTTGATATGCATGAAACAAGAAATACATACTAAAATATTCATTTCACTTACCAGGCTGCATTTCTTTGGCCATTGTTAGTGCAATTGGTTGTCAAAGCTTTCCAAATTGTCACGAAAAGCCTAACTTCATTCATTGTTGCTATTGATTTATGACATATATCCTTATTTCCAATCAGCTCAATTAAACCTTGCATCACTTCAGCTTTGTGGCAAAAATTTTCTTTAGATTTTTGTACTTTTTTTCATTACTAATTATATACATTGACTCTATGTTATCATCTCCATACCTTTATAAGATTTTGTTCTTCTTGATAACCAAAGGTTCTGGAACCTTTTATAAGTGTGCAATTAATAAATAACTGATTTATATTAAATTTATTTTTAATTATCTTATCTTCAATAAATTCTACCAACTAATCTCAATTATTTTATATTCATAATAATATTTTTATTTATATCAAATCCAAAATAATTATTAATAAATTGTTTAACTTCCAAAAACTTTGATCTATAAAACATAATTAGCCTGATCTTAAATTTATAAGATTTATGTTATGGACACAGAATAAAAAACAGTGGGATAACCACCACTCAAATTAAAAATCAAAACACAAAAATTTATCCCATAATATTTATAGCAGGATACAAAAATCAGGGGAAAATAGATAGAACAAATAGACCGTCTAAGATCAAATTAGAGAATCAAACAGCTAAAATCACAGATCTGAAAATAGAAATGCATAAAGCAGAACAAACTGAGATCATGCATAAAATAAAATAGCTATTGCTCAATGGTTTAAACCATTAAATTTCACAAAGTCTTGAATTCAACGGTCAAATCCAACGGACTAATCCAACCGATTAACATAAAAAGGAATTGCGAAAAACCATTTCGAACATATAAGAGCTAGGAAGAGGAATGCATGAGTTGTTAAAAGAAAACAAAATGGAAAGAGGGAGAAGCCAAGAATACAAAGATACATGGGAAATAGAGATAGCACGAAAGAAGGCGTCGTTCGTCCGTCTATCTCCATCGTTTGTCTCTCCCAGTCGTTCTCCGCTGAGGCTCTCATGTGTTTGACAGTTGCCTCTCCCGTCTCGGCTCGGTAGGGTTCGCGAGAAAAGGAGAAAGAAAGAGCTGCACGTAAAAGAGGCTTTGCCCCATAATATTTGAAAAAAAATTATTTTCAATCACTAGATGTGCGATCAGCGGTAAAAAATCATGCGCTTTGAAACCAACCGGTTCTTCCAAACGATTACGGTCCGCCGGTTCGGTGGTTCAACCGGTATTTGAACCAATTTTTGGCCGGTTTGAATACTGACCGACTCTAATGATAGACCTGGACCGGTAGCCTGATTGGTTCCTGGTTCAACTAGTTGAACCGGCTGGTCCGGTCCAATTTTTAAATCATTGTAAAAACCCCTCCAAAGCTTGATCAATGCAAATAAAAAAATAAACATATGAAATACAAGCTTTGACCCATGAAACAAAGAGAGGAGGGAACCCTTTTTGAGCCATTTTAGCTAGGAGAAAGCTCCTAGAGACATAATTAAAAGCTTCATGAATATCAAACTTATCACATAGCAAATTTCTCTTAGCATATTTCTTGAATTCAAACAGTAATTCAGAAGCAAGAAGCACATTGTCAGTAAATGTCCAATTGTTAATGAAACCAAATGATTTTCTTCAATAAAAAAGGCATTATCCCTTTCATCCTCATGGCCAAAATTTTAGAAATTATCTTATAAAAACATTGCAGAGAGATATTGACCTGAAATCAAAGACATTACTTGCATGAGAAGTCTTAGGAATGAGGGAGATAGTAATAGGTTTCACTATCCGAGGGAGCTAACCTTTAGAGAAAAAGACTTGACAACTTTACAGACCAACGACCCAACAATTAACCACCCTGATTAAAAAAATTCAAAGTTATAACCATCAGGACCCTGTACAGAATTAGAGTCCCCGCTAAAAATAGCATATGTAATTTCAGCATTAGAAATCACATATGTCATAATAGCCACCAAATGGGAAGGGATAACATATCCCTTAGGGATGAAGGACTTGTTCGTGTGAGTTGGGGGGGGGGGGGTGGGGGGGGGGGGGGGGGGGGTTGTTATTAAGATTATGTAAGTGCTCAACGATGGAATTTAATGTCCTGAAAATCATAAGGGGCAGCAACGAAAAGCAAGGGGGATCAGTTGTAGTTTCTTTTCTTTCTACTTTTAGCATATAAAAACTTAAGGTTGACTTCACCCTGAATTTACCACTTCAACATGGTACATTTGATAATCCAAGATGCCCAAGATGATAAGCAATCCAAAATTTGTGCATTTATATTTTTAAACCTCATATTTAAACATATTCAGTGGGTTTAAGTTAAGCGTGTTAAGATATGATGATTGCTGATCATATAGGTTGGCTAAAGAAGCGGAGAGGGAAGAAGAGCTAGCCCACCGCTTTCCTTTAATAATATATTTGAAAGCTTTAAGCTTGTGGTAGAGGCCAGATATGAAATTTCCTTGGATAGATTTGGCATAAACATTAATTAACTTAGCCCAATAATTATCTTATTTTATCAAAAAATGTTTGAAGAGGAATCTGTGATAAACTTTCATTCTATTACCCGAGTAGAGGTTAAGGAGTGAATGGTCAGAGCAAGAGGGGTTAGAGACTTCGTAATAAGAGCTAGGGAAGCTTTAACCATTTTTCATTAACCAACATTCTATTCAACTTCAGGAGAATGGGATTATCAGTCATCTGATTAAACCAAATGAATTTATGGCCTATAGAAGCCAAATCAATGAGTACAACATAAAAAATAATGACATTAAAATCCCAAATATTAGTGGGAAAGAGGGGAGAGCCTCCCAATTTTTTAGAAGGGAATTTACAGCAATTGAAGTCACCAAGGATGATCCAGGGAGAGTTCACAGAGGGATTGATTCCCTTAACTTATCCCGAAGCATATTCTCTTAAATTACAAATTGGAAGCATAAATAACATACATAAATAATAAGAACTTAGACCCCATCAAAACTTCTCCTAAAATCATTTAATTGAAAGCATGAGTAGCTTTAAAATGGATTTTAGATAGGTTCCATTTCACTTAAATTCTTCCCAATTTGGCAAAACTGAAGTTATGACTGCTAACTTCATTATCAAAATACCTTATGATTTGCGCAAAACTAGGGATTGAACAAGCTAGCTTCTTGAATCCTATTCTCCAAGATACATAACAAATCTAGATTGGAATGACAAACTAACTAATTGCAACACAAGACCTTCTCCGTGCTATTATAACCCCTCACATTCCAACCAGCTATAAGGGGCAAGGTCATTTACTCATTAGGATTTTTTAGGGTGATTCAGAGGTTTTTTAGACTACTTGCTCCTAGAAGCCTTTTGCTTAACAGAGGAGTTGGCCATTTGAATTATTTTTGTGTGGGTAGAGCCTGAAGAGGAAGCTTGGTTGCCAGCCAAATTTGTTTGCAAAATGTCAAATTTGTTTGGGGGATAAAATAGGGTCTTAAGATTTATGGGGAATAACCAAGTTAGCAGAGGAGATGTCCTCTGTGGGTGAGTGGAGGTTGGGTAGAGTGGCTGATGGGTTATCATTATAGTGGGAAGGCAGTGTAGGTATGATGACTGTGGGAGTTTGGGGGGTTGAGGAAGAGGTTGGCATGGAGATTTGGGAATCTAGTTTTGGAAGATTAGCTAGCGGCTATGAAGCTTGATTGGTGGTTTCATTTATATTAGGTTTTTGTGACTGTACAATAACATATATAGTGAAATGTTTATTTGATTTCTTTCTCCTGCTTCTCCCATGGGTGTGATCTTGGGTGGTGGTTGGGAGAACTTATGGCTTAATTGGGAAAAGATCTGCTGAGTGAATTATGGAACCACATAAATCACACGATATTGGCTTTTATTTATATTGGATTTTTAGGTCAATAGTTTCCTCCATAATCTTGATAGAAGTAGATTCTAGATATATGCAATTTTGGTTACATAAATACATACCCAAGTATATGTTAATCAAGTTTTTTAGCAGTTAAATTGTCACCGGTTTGGGGATTCCGACTATACTTGCAATGCGAAAAATACCATCAGGGGTCCAACAAGGTAATGAAAGATCATGCATTTTAAGCCAAATATGGATGGATATGAATTCCTCACATTTTGTCTTGAAGTTGGAAACCCATTTCGGGTGGACAAAAGTCTTCCCAAGGAAGAACCAACAGAGGTGGAGGCTAGGATAGAGAAACCCTAGCAGAGTGTTTGATACCCTTTAGTTCAATGTATATCAATGGCAAATTGTTTTATTATTTGATAGGACTCCATTCTTCGCTGCTCTCTGATCTACTTATTGTTTGGTCAATCATGTTGGAATTGATCTTTTTAAATTTATAATACAAGTGTTTTCATAATTTGCACGTCTCTTTTATCAAATTGTATATAAAAATTATGATTTATAAACAAAGGAAAGAAGTTGTGCTATTCCTGATAAATTTGTTGATTAGGAACTTGCCCAAGATTTGAGAAAAACAAGATATATAAAGCAGTGTAAAGGAGAAATATATATTTTTGCCTTATTTTTGGATAACTTTTTTACTCTTTTCTAAAAATAAAATTTAGTACAAAAAATTCTTAAACTAAAATTTTTTGTACTAAAAAGCAGCTTTAAAAATAATCAGAAAGTTGTCCCAAACAAAGTTGTAGTCATTCCATTGATAATCTATTCTATACATTATACTGTGTTGTACCTTGATAATATATTTTATGAAAATTTGTGCATTGTATAGGCTTTTGATGTGGTTAACTTGGATTAAAGTGATAGTTATAAGTAAATGATTGGGTTATACGGAGGATAGATGGTGTTATATCTTTTGAGTAATGGGTTGTTATTTTACACATATGTTATTACCTTCCTTAAAATTGAGGGGTAGTTGTGGAACCATTAATTTGTCATGATGACTATCAAAATGTTTCATTGTAAAAGCTTTTGTAATGATGTTGAGTAGGTGATCATAACCGAAGACATGATGAAAAATGATGTAATTGAACTTGATATAATCTCTAATAAAATGATATTTGATCTCTCTATGTGTTTCATATGTGCAAGAAAAACTAGGTTATTTGCTAGTGAGAGAGAAAACACATTCTCATAGTAGAGATGAGTTTACAAGGAGAAGGGAAATTCAAACTCACAAAGTAGATGATGAAACTATACGATATTGGTCACAAAGATTTTTGATGTTGTGTGGGTGGAATAGAATACAATTTCCTTATTATTAAAGGTGTTGGAATTCTTGAGACATGTCCTTGGGCTAATGCAATTCATAAATAGCTATAGAGATGCTATTACGATCTTCAATAGATAGGATATTAGTAAGGTTGAGAATGTGCTTGGGCTTGAGGTGGTGTGACTTGAGTCTAGTTTTCATGTGATGTTTGGTTGAGTAGTGAGTTGGGCTATTGGAGGAGGCAGATATACTAAGAAGGTGAGGCTTGGAATGTGTAGAACTCATGGATGGTCTATAAAGGATGGAAAAGATAATAGGAAGATTGGTTGATTGGAGAATGAGTTATTTGGTGTAACTGAGACAAATGATGTTGGAGGAAGATAGGAAATTAGAATGACTATTAAGGTTAGATAGTTTGTCATGGTGGCAGGAGTTGGATTTAATAAGGGTATAGTGGCTACCAAAAATTTTCATTGAATAGAACACGACAAGAAATAACTGTCAGTCCCTACTCAATATCATGGCATTTTTTTATTTGTTATATTTTATGTAGCTGAGAAAAATGCATAGGAAGTATTGGTAGCTAAGTATTTTTAGGAGAGAATAGCTTGGATATATTTTGAATAAAAGCTGAATTAGAGATAAGTTGTTAGTGTTTTTAGATGGTAGAAAATTTATTAAATAAGCAAGGGAAAGTAGAGTATTGACCTATAATTTATGAGTGGATAGGTGTCTAGAAGGAGAGTGCAAAAAATTTCAATAAGGTGGCAGTGTTTTCATTTGGCTAGATCATTTTATTCGAGAGTGCACAGACACATGTATTGATGTTGAATAGTTGAATTGGATAGGAATAGTGTAAGTTTTATTTTTAGGTATTCACATATGATGTGTTCTAAGGATTTTGATGGGTTGATTGAATTACTTTTCCAACACAAATTTGAATGTATGAATTTTGTAGTGACTTCATTTTTGGAGTGTATCAAAAAAATTCAACAATAGTGAGAGTAGTATATAATAAATAATACATAGTATTTGTAATCAACCATTAAAGTTATGGGAGAGGGTCCACAAATATCCAAGTGTATAAGTTTTTTAGGCAATGCACAAAGAGTATATAAGAGGAAAAAAATAAGTTTGTGGCTTTTAGATAAGGAGCATGATTTAGATTGATATGTTGACTTGGTAATACATATATTAGAAGTCATATTAAGCTAAACTTGACAGGATGACATAGGAGGGGTGGCCAAGTTTATGGTGCCAAAGATCATGAATGGAGGTTATATAAATGAGAGCAAGAGTTGTTGACAAAGTGGGATGAAATCTAGTGATCCAACTGGATAAAGTCTTTTGTGATAAGGGCCTTTAAGAAGAATTTGATGGTCATTACTTTTGTAACAAGTTGCATCAAAGGAAATGGTACAGGAATTTTCATTAGTGAGATGAGGTCCTGTAATAAGTTATAAGAAATGTTTTTGATATGGAGGATGTTGGAGAGAAGGATCTTATTATTCAACATGGGCTGGATTCCCTATCATATGGAATAGAACATATTGGTTCTTACTAACCACTACGTTTTGTTGTCCAATGTAGCCTTTGGTTGATGTATTTCATGGAGATAGGTTATGAGATGGTCATTGCTCTCGTATCGAGGTCCCAATCTACTAGTGGGTTAAAGAGGCAACAAAAGGTTCTTACTAATTATTTTTGGAATTTTTAGGCACATTTTTGTACCAACATTCAACGACATAATGTCCAAATTTTTTAAAAAATTAGCATATAACAAATGAGGTGTTAAATTTGTTGCCTTTAGGATTAAGTAGAAGGTGTGGCTTCTAGTAGGACTAGAAGGAGAGCAGTCTATGTGGTTAAAGCCTGGAGGTGTTATGGATATAGCCTTAACTATGCCCTTTAGAAGCATAGAGAGTAGTGGTGGATTAAGTGATAAGATGAGGTTGGTTTCTTCACTACATAATGGGGAGTAGCAATAATCAAGGGATAAGACTTGTAGTTGTCTTCATATTGCTATTTTGAAACTCTAATAAGAGGACAAGTGTCCATTGAGTGTGTAGAGAATTAAGTGTGGATCCTGTGGATACCATGGAATCAACTTTATTTTTGATGCTAAAGAGGTACTAAGTCATGATTAAATCTTTCATCATGAGATTGTGTAAGTTATTCTTGAGAAAAATGGTGTGAGGTCTATTGGTGAATTAAAGCCTCTTTACAATTGTTTTACATGTTTCAGTACCAGTGTTATTGTAAGGATATATGTTAGACACGATATAGAAATAATGGACTAGACAAGTGCTATGATGTTTTGGTTTATCAGCATCCAGGTGCTGTAGTGAGGGTTTTGGATGAATATCCCATCAATTTGTTGAAGATGATTGGCCGAGAAAGGTGTAGAACCATCTAAATATCGATCAAATTCATTCACTAAAAATACCTTGAGAATTTAATATTTTTGTGTTTGTTCATTTTTTTAGGTGAGTTCAAGGTTGTAAATGTTCTTAATGTTGGGTGTAAGGAATTTTAGTTGAGGAAGAATAAGGGTGTAGACCATTTTGAGAGAAAGAGAAGTTTGTTCATGCTAATTATGTGTGACGAACTAGTTGAATGAGTTCATGCTGGAAAGAAAAAGTAGTCGATGAAAGGGATCACTCGAGTAAAATATCTGATACAAAGCAAATAAAGTTGAAAGGACTTGAGAGAAAGAAGAGATACAAAACAATATATATGAGGCTTCTATTCTTTATTCATTCAATGGAAAATCTTTTCTATCACATTTTGTTGAAGCTAACCAGTCTTTTCATAAGAAAATATGTACACTGCATGGCTCGAGGTGTTTATTGTGGATGGTTATGAGTAAATTACCATCATATATATAGAGGAGAAATGATGGCATATCTTTTGAGTAATAGGTTGTTAATTTGCACAGACTTTATTAATGATAAGTTTTTATTTTTCTTAAATTTTTTAGAACTTGTTGGTTATATGCATACATATTAATAGTAAAGCCTCTTGTTTTTTTTAAAAAAAAAGTTATCATATTTTTAAATTAAATATTTTTTCTAAAATTAAAAAGATAAAATTTATTAAAATAATGATTAATATAATAATATTTATATTAATATCTTACACTACAAATTTGCACCTTATTATTCTATCCTTATGAAAAGCTTTCTAAAATACTTGGATGGTCTTGCTTAATCAACTAGCCCCAACATAGTTCCCAACACCTTGTGGATGAATTAAAAAGCGAGTTATAGAAACACAAGGCCAATGTCACTATCAATCATTATAAATTTAAAAATATAGTAGCTTCATCATGTGCTATGGATCAAGAAAAAATTGGCAGATCAAAACAATTGCAACTTGAATTTTTTTGTCTTGTTATAGCCTAGTCATTATAATTTGGGATTTCAATTTGGGTGGACAAACCATTTTTGGTATAATATATATTATTTGGTCAATAGATTTTGATTGACAATTAGTTGATCAATTTTAATGGTTGGTTTATGAATTTCTAGAAAATCAATTTTGTAGAAGTTGGTTACCATGCATCTACACCTTAAGAAATTATCATTTGTTATCACCTTTCTAGTATCAATTTAAAGTCTATCATTGGAAAATGGTGGTGTTATAGTCAGATATGCTGTGTAGGTACCAAATCTTTACGTTTTTTTTTTTTTTTTCACAAGGTAGAGTGTCTTTGTATGGTGTTCTATGAAAAAAAAAACTATTATTCTTGAAAGATAATAAGAGTTGATATATCAATTTAAAAAAATAGTACATGATACATCATCAAAAAATTATCTTGAACGGGCATGAATCTCGATGCAAAATTAAGTTGGAAACTCCCAAAATTAAAATTGGGACCATCCGAGTTCCGATTTCAGCAAACTTACAACTGAACTAAATGTCTCGGAAATACAAACCAAACGACACCAAATTCGACTCAATTCGAGCCCAAATAGGTTTGAATTATGGATATGAAGCACCGTTGTAAGGTTAAAACCACAATTTGGGTTACCAAACGGTTTCCAAACGTGACATGCTTATAATCGAATCGAGCGGCTCGACGAGACAAATCCAACGAACCCAAGATCTTAAAATTCCGACATCATTAAGCTCTTCAAATGTCTAACGAACAGTCCACAATCAAGGGATTCAACATCGGACGTCAATCCAAGCCACTCCCCATTTGCCCTTGATCTTCCTCCTATTTATGGGCCATGCAATTCTAGGAAATCTATAAATAGACCCCTCCTCCCTCTTAAAAGAGGGACCTAAGACCAAGGGATTTAAGAGAGAGATTGGAGATCGCTCTTACTTCATTGCCTCCTCGGCCACTGCCCAGAGTTCCGCCAAATCACCGCCTATCGGCTATCGTCATTGTTCTGCCGGACCACCACCTGATGTCGTTGTTCCACCGGACCACCGCGTGATGCCATTGTTCCGCCAGACCACCGCTTGATGCCGTGTTCCGCGTGGACCACCGCCTGACTTCATTGTTCCACCGGACCACCGTCTGATGTCGTTGTTCCGCCTGACACCAATTTTTTGCCAAACCACTGCCTAACACAAAAAGTTTCACCGGTCTACCAAGTGATGCTGGACTTTTACCCATATTTGTCACTAGATTTCAACATACTATTAACATTTGTAATCTGATCGTCCTTAAGGACGAGTCAGCCCATTGTATCTACCCCAAACATTAGTCAAATCATTTCAGATTGGGACTGACCCAGTGGTTTTTCTCTTTTCCAGGGTTTTCCACATAAAAAATCTTGTGTTCTCTGTGTGTGAGCTGGATATCGTGCAATGCTAAGACGTAAAATTTTAACTCTATCGCCGCATATATTCTAGCCCGCAACAGTACTTTATTTAATTATTGAATTCTTTTCATAAACGATGTGAAGTTATTCGAATTTATCTTAATCATTTTTTGGGGTGAATCAATAAATAATAAATTAGGTGGCATTGTGATGCTGATTATTAAGAGGGGGACTCTTCTTCATGTAGAAAGGAGTATAGCTCTTGATATTGAATGATCTTTAGGATGTTTTATGGTCTCTTTGTTTTAGGATCGAATAGAGTTTAAAGCTCCCCAAAGCATGGCTAATTACAATTCCTAAAAACCTTGCCTCATCTCATTGGTTGATTAATAGAAGCACAAACCTCTTGATCTAGCCTCATTTTCATCCCACATTGTAGAGCTTTTAATTGTAGCATTTCGCAAGTTAAATCACATGCTTTTGTAGCATAATGATCAGGGAGAGTCACTAATGAATGATAGCTATTTCTTTTCATTCATTGTTTGATGTGACGAATTCCCTAAATTTCATTCAAAATAACCAAAAGCTCAAAAGTCTTTAGTTATGTGCATTATCTTATACCAATCAACCTTTATCAATGATTGGACTATATATTTATCTTATTCTTGCAACCACCTGTAGGTTCCTTGGAACCCATCAAGTAAATGGGGCACTATCGTTTGTAAAGCAATACATAGTAATCTACTGATTCTTTGATGTATATTTAAATCATTTCAGAAATTTTAATATTTTATATAAATTTAATTTCAACAAAAAATTTATGAATAAATTTCTAAGATTAATTTTTTAAAATAAAATTCTATCTAATAAAATGAAAATTCCAATTTCTAATAAGATTTTAAAATTTAAAAACATATAATTGTATATAATCAATCCTTTTAAATTATGGAATTAAATTTTAGAGTTAATTATAATCAATATCCTATGTTTATATTTTGAGCTCCTTGGAGATTATAAATATATTTTGGTATTTTTAAAGCCTAATTTATTTAATTTAATAAATAAGATTAAATAATAAAAATCTTAATAATTAATTAATGGAATAGTCTACTATTTGGACCCACTAGATGAATTTGAAGTATTTGGTGGACCTAAACTAGTAAGGCTATCTTCTCCAGCATAAATTAGCTGACATTAGCTTCGATTTTGTGAATAATTTCATCTTAATTTTATTATCTTTTCTAGTTGATCCTACATAAATTAGTCTTCTTGTAGTTTACTCTAGTTGATTTTAGATTGAGTATAGTGGATCCTCTTTGTTCTTAAACTCCTTCTCTTCCAAGTTGATTCTAGGAAGAACAATAGCTTTACTTTAGGTTAATTATAGATTTAACACAATGGACCTTTAAACTTAAGTCCTTAATCTTTCAACTGATCCTAAGTAGTTAGGTTTCCACCATAGGCAAGTCATAGATCCAATTTAGTGGATCCTTATGAACTTAGATTACTAGTCTTCCTAGTTAATTTATAGGTAGCTTGGTGTCTTAGCATCCCTTTAAGTTGATTTAGTTTATCCTAAATATAATAATAAGACCTTGGACTTTATACTTTTAAATCTTCCTAGTTGAGCCTAAGTATGCTAGTAGCTTGTCATTATATAAGTTTAGTTAATCAAAGATGTGCCCTCTAGTTGATCCTACGTAGACTAGCTATTCCATTCAAAATTATAGTTAGAAATCTTTCATTATCCAATTTTAATTGATTTATAGATTGTCTAATGGACCCTTCTAGTTAGACTAATCGACACTTGACTATCAAGCATTCATTTGACCTTTAGACACTAGTTTTCCTAGTTAATTACTAGGTGGGTTAATGTCATCCCCTTTTTCTTACTTAATTCCTACTTACTTGAGTGAACAAAACTAGTTTAATCTAATTTATCCTAGGTTGTACAATACTCTTTTGGACATTTGACTCAAGCTACCCTAATTGAGCCAAAGTAACATATTAGTTCATATTAATTTACTCTAGTTGATCCTTGATGGACTAGCAGTCTGCCCTAGATGGATTTAGTTAATTTATATTTATTTGGTGCTATTTCAACATTGATATCCTTGTGTAACTTTTAAAATATCTAAATATTAAACCTCTTAAAGTTTATAAAAAATATAAACATATCCAAGTGTTTGAAATAGAGATCCTTTGTCATTTGATGTCTCACTCTATCCCATGGGAAGTGTACATCTTATTTTAGCCCTAGGACCCTATGAAGACAATTTGCATCTCATAGTAGATTATGCTTATCTTTTAGGTATTCTTTATAACCCCTTAATGACTTATCATTACTCAAAACACATGTTTGAATACTTATGTTATTAGTGAATTAGATTAAAAGCACTCTTAATTATAAATTATATTAATCTTATTTCAACCTAAATTAAAACTATAAACTTTACAAGATGTTTGACTACATGAGCTTAACACACACTTGATGTTGTGATATGTATTGCCTTAAAAATCTTAGGTTTATGATATACTAAGGATTTTTTTTCTTTTTTATTGCATGATTATGTGATGTAATGATAGGTTGACACAATACTTGACAGTAATTATATAGTTGTACTTAATTTACTTAAAACGCTAAAATATTATTTTATATAATGTCATGCTAAACTAACTAAAATCAAGAGGACTATTGTGTATTATGCTCATGAATACTCCTATATACTTTTATTTTAATTGATGTATACTTTAGATATAAAAAAACTTAGCCTACATGTAAGGTTAGACCTGATAGATCAATATCCCTAGAAAACACAAAAGAACAAGCTAAATGCAATATGCCTTTATTCATTTATGTATAGATTTTAGAATACTAGTTGTATTAAGTCAAATTGCATGTTTTGATAATTTTGTTTCCAAGGTGTATTGAAAAACTTAGTTACAACATGCCTCTATTTTATATACTTGCAGTTTACTTATATTTATTTAATTACAATAATATTAATTTATCATTTATAGTTCTCTGTGTTGTGGTTAGTTTGGATATGTGTTTAACTATTTTGCTTTTGAATGATTTAATTTGTTTACCTTTATTTATGTAGTTTAAAATGAACTATAATAATTGATTTTTTAAAAGTTAATGTACAACCTCTCTCTTAACAAAAAATTTTAAAATAACCTATCGGAGTCCCTTCATGATATATTGATATGTGGTTAGTAATTACTTGACTATCTTATCTATTAAGAGTATGCTCACAAAGATTGACAAATACTTCCCACTAATATATGTAGGGCATACAAGTGATCATATAGATTAAATTCTTTCTCATTTTAGGATAAATAAATAAATAATATATAAACTTAACATTATCATACTAAAGCTAGTTTTATTTAGATTAAGGTTGTAATACCCAATATTCTTGAATAAATAGCTAGATTATGTTACAATTTTATTCATACCATTATGATATGAATTTTAAATAATTTAGTGTGTTTAGTTATTTTTCTCACCTATACAGTATTATAAAGTCAATAATAACTTTTTTAGCTTCCTTGAAATTTGATTTTACATGTCCCACCTCAACAAAACATGTTCACATTTGTTTTAAGTAGAGGGTCTCACCTTACTGGTGCACTAAGTTTCTATTATAGATCTATCATCGAGGCTTAAATCCTTAATTTAGACATATTAGGTCCTCTTGAAGGTTATTCTCAAGTGAAATTGTTATTATTAGTTAGGGGGATCTAACCAAGGGTAGCACCATGAAGAGATAAGTGTGGGAAATTGATCGCCCTAAAATCTTTTCTTTTTCTTAGAAAAATAAATATTTTAGTTATTTTGCCCACCTTTAATAAATATAACTTCCCAAATACTAAGATAAATATTTCTTATAAGATTATGCATTTCACAATCCTATTTTATCTACTCTCTACAGGGAGGATGGATCTGCCCCTCTAAATCATATCTTAATAATTTAATCAACCAAAACTTAAATTTAATTACGCTTCTAAAACATAATTCCCAACTTGGGATAGTTTTCTTTGAGCATCTTAAATGCTTAAAGTTATGTGCTCCTATTCTATTTTCCTTTGATCTAATTTTTAATTTATTTTCCTAGTTGATCATATTCAGCTTGAAACCTTTAAAGCTTAATCCTTTTAATTAGTATTAAGATCTTAAACTATATTTCACACCTTTGCTAAGAGTTTTTGTAAGTCTTAACTATTTAGGATGAAGATAAGTTTCTTAAATGGGGAATTGAAACCCTAAATATAATAAACCTCATATAGTATTTTTTTTGTCATAGAGAAGGGAGGTTTTTATTTGTCTTTTGAAGAGCCTTGTCTTCTATCTCATGAGGTAATATATTGCATTCATTCACAAATTATTTAGAAAATAATTGCACCGTTTAGTTTCATTTTTTAGCCTATGAGATATTTATTTTTATCGTGATATTTCTCTTCTTGAGTTTCTAACCACAATCACAATGCTTAAATAAAGGGGAGACATAAGAAGATAAATTGTCTTTGAATAATTCAGAAGTTGAGAGATCTTAGATGGTGACTTAGGCTTCGTTTGGGATGACTTTCTTAATGCTTCTTAAAGTAGCTTTCTAGAACAAAAATTGTACTAGAAAGCTACTTTAAGTAGTAAGAAACCGTCCCAAACAAAATCTTATAATAGTAAAAGAATTGTCTCTATTTAGAGTGTATTCAAAGAAGTAAGAGAAGCTTCTCCTTTCCCCTCTTTTTGTATTTGCCTAGTTATTCTTTAATTAAATAATAATTTTATGATTTCAAAATTAGAATCAAGATGATATCCACATATTAATTGTCTTACATGTCAGTAATTATCTCTCTTTTTTGGAGTTAGAAGGTGATTTCATATCACACTGCCTCCTCATCTTTAACATACTGAAATAATGAATGTCCAATTGCATGCTTGAACATGACTACGTGTTCTGCATCATCTCCCATTTCTCCTTATTGTAATCGATGCATATGGTTCTTCTTCTCTATCCTTCAGAACCCAAGCCTTATTGCTACTACTCATGCTGTTTCACTGGACTCCACTTGCTATCCACTCACTAATCTCCACTCGTTGTCTTCTCAACTTTGCCTTCCCCTCCTCTTCTCTTCAATAATTGACCTCTTTCATGTTTTTTTTTTTCCCTTCTCAACCACAGTTCCTCTTTACTACTATCACTCGCACTACTTCAATCACCTATGCAATCATTTCAATCCGTTCTAATTTGTTAAATTCCATAAGGCCCTTCCATCATTTCGATTTTTAAACTAATGGAAAATAAAATAGATGAATTATTAGATTTCTCTTTCATAGATATGTGGAGATTTATTTCATTAGTGATACGCCATCTCAAAATTAACTTGATCGGGCACGAATCTCGAGGCAAAAGCTAGTTGGAAACTTCAAAAATTAATTCCGAGAGCACCCAAACTCCGATTTCAGCGAGCTTACAGTCAAACTGAGCGTCTCAAAAATACGAACCCAACGACATCAAGATCAACTCAATCCGAGCCCAAATGAGTCCGAATCAAAGGTTCAAAGTGCCGATGGAAGGTTCAAACCGCAATTCGAGTTACCAAACGGTCTTCGATTTTGATGAGCTTATACTCGAATCGAACGGCTCGACGAGACGAATCCAAAGAGCCCAAGATCATCAAATTCTGACATCATTAAGGCCTTCAAATGTCCAACGAACGGTGCATGATCAAAGGATTCAATATCGGCCGTCCATTCAAACCACTCCCTGTTCGCCCTTGATCTCACACCTATTTACGGGCCATGCAACTCCAGAAAAACTATAAATAGAGCCCTCATTCTACACCAAGGGGGCTCAAGTGAAGAGAGAGAAGAAGAAGAGGAGAAAGGGGAAAAGGAGATTCCTCACCTCCTCGACCACCGCCGGAGCTCTTCCTGCCGCCTGAAGACGCCAGAACTCTGCCCGATATTTGGGAGAATGCCAGAATTCTGCCCAACTTCCATGGGATGCTGAAAGTCTTCTCAATTTACAAGAGAGTTCCCTCCTGACGCCGAAACTTCCCCCAAGTGAAGCCGGAGTTCTCTGCTACCAAAGACGTTGAACTTCTACCCGACGTCGGACCTTCACTCTTCGCCAAGTTTCTACCCGACGCCGGACTTCTACCGGTTATCGGACTTCGCTGGACGTCTATGCGAAGATGCATTTCTTTCCATTGCTGGACTTCTACCTGACGCTGTCATACTGATCTTCGTCGTCAGACTACAATCCTTCCGACCCCCGTCGCCAGCCGACTACGGTCCTCCTGACTTACGTCGCCCGCCGACTACAGTCTTTTCGACATCCGTCGCCCGTTTAATACGGTCCTCCTGACTTATGTCGCTCGTCGACTACAGTCTTTCCGACCTCCGTCGCCCGCCGACTACGGTCCTCCTGACTTACGTCGCCCGCCGACTACAGTCCTCAGTCGCCATATGACTACGGTCCTCCTGACCTACGTCGCCCGCCGACTGTAGTCCTTCTAACAAAACGAATATGTTGATAGTAGCTCTTTGTATTTACATCATGTAATGTACTTCATAAGATGTACATCAAGCTAAGGCCTTCTCCCAAGGAAGAGCCTCATTTGTAATCGACTGCAAATACTAGTGGATTTGTTCAAACTGGGCCAGGCCCCGTGGTTTTTCCCCCTTTTACAGGGGTTTTCCACGTAAAAATCTTGGTGTCTCATAAATGCTAGACCTTCTCTCCTTATCTGATTGTGTGCCGGATTTTCGTACAACGCTAAGACGTTAAATCTTATATTTCTCTACCGCCGCGAATACTCCTGGACACAACAATTAGTATGAATATTTTTTATTAAATAAAAAAGTGATTAAATCTATGCTATTATTGTGATAATGTGAGATAATCCAAATATAGAAAAAAGGGATTTACATATGCGCCATAGAATTTTTATGCATTGGCATGTCTAATATTTAACATATATGATAACCTAATCTTTAAATTACATAAAAATGATGCTAATATTAATGTTTTTGGATTCCTCACAAAAAATTGCCTTGGTCGAGCATGAATTTTGATGCAAATGTGAATTGAAAAATTTTAAAATTAAATTTGGGAACATTCAAACTTGGATTTCAGTGAACTCACAGTAAAATTGAACGTTTTGATGAGATAAATCCGATGAAACAAAACTTGGTGCAATTCGAGCCCAAATCAAGGGACCGAAGCATATTTGAAAATTTCAAAGTATTAATTGAACAATCAAATAATCTCTAAATATGACATGCTTATGATCAAATCGAGCGACTTGACAAATCAAATCCAATAAGCCCAATATCACTTAATTCTGACATCCTTAAGACACATATGCTTGGAGAATGCTCTATGATCGAGGCAATCAATATGGACCATCTGATGGAGCACTCAAAATTTACTTAGATCCTATTCATAGTTATGGAGCATACCACTCTAAAAATCTATAAATAAGTCCTCATCATGAGAGGAAAAAGAATAGAGAGATATTTTGCAATTTTTAGTCATCACTATCGATGACCACTATCAATTATTATCTCTGACAATTATCATTGCCACTGAAAAAAAGCATCAGAAATTATCAATATCTCTAGAATACTAACAAGAATTAACTGTGTTGTTATATATATATGAAAAAATCAAGCTATGTTATTGAGTTTTAATTGCATATATTTAAAAAAAATGAGAAATTAAAAAATTAAATTAAAATATTCAATATGTAATAGATAATTCTAGTCCCCCTCTAAAAAGATTAGACAATACCGCTGATTTAGAATGGCGCTTAGAATTGAAAACCTTTGTTCTAGAAATGCTAAAAGAAATATCAGAAATAGTATTTTATAACCCTCGGATTTATTCTGAGATTCGTGTATAACCAATTATATTAATATATCACGGAGAACTTGAGATCCTAGCTTCACTGCAACTTTCAATGCAAATCCAAGCACTGATCATCTTCTTTTCTTTCCTTTCCTTCCTACAGCTAGTTTACAAGATTTTCAACAAAAATCCGCGGGCGGGATGCTCGATTGTCCACCACGTGGCAGAGAACTCCCGTGACGGCTCTCGGCATCCCGGTCGGTTGGGCGGGACGCGTGGCTACCCACGTCTGGTATCTCCGACGTCAGATGCTCGGGCTAGAAGTGCACACGCAATAACCTTGACATCGACCCGCCGTTAGCCTGCCGTCTTCTCCGCTCAACTCCTCCTCCCCTCCGCTTCATGCCCCCTACATGTCCACGAATTTACGGAGACGCCACCGATTGAGGGCAAAACTGTACGTGAACTTAAATGTGTGTCAACATGTGCTATACTGTAGGCCACGTGTCCCTAACACCTAAATGTGCTAGGATTGTGAGTTTTGTAAACGGCGGGCCCCACGTAATTGACGGCGACCGCCGGATCGGTGCGCCGCTCATCCGACGGTAGCGTGGCGTCGACGTGGTCGTCCTATCGACTCCTTTTTCTTTCACGATGGGTCCCACGACCAACGGGTGGTGACTTGGCGAAGGTTGAGATGCCATTAGAATATGGAACGAGGACCTTTTGGTACTTTTAGCTGTGGCACCCGACACCTGTCCTCTTGCTTCCCTTTCGCATTCTATCCTTCTCTTTTACGGTTTCCAAAGTTTGCACCGGAAGAGGGAAGTTGAGAAGGACGCCCGCCTGTGTGAGCTGTAGGCTTGCTAAATTTGTTCTTCTTCTCCACAAATTGTTGGGGGTGGAGGTGGATTTCTGAGCGGAAGTACATTTTGCTTTTGGAAGAAGATCAAATCCTAACCGCATCTTCGCATTCTACTCGGATTCGTTCTTGAGAGGGAAGTGCTGGAGAGTTTTCTTTTAGTTGGAGCTCGCGTGTAATGGAAGAGATGGAGAGGGTGAAGAGCAAGTGTGAGGACGTATGATTTTCGGATGGATGCTGTGGGTTGAGTGATTTATTCAGATCCAGGGAAGTGGGGTTTGGAAAGTGGCACGTCCATTTTTGTTTGCTATGTGATCGATCTACGAGCCTCGCCTTCCGTCGGATTTGTCTCCTATGCTTGTAGGAGTTCTTGGCCTTCTTTTTTCCTAAGCTTCAGGACGAGGTAGGGATTTTTTAGCCCCTTGTATTAGTTTCTTTTTTAGTTGTTTATCATGTGATCGATCA
Organism: Dendrobium huoshanense; assembly: GCA_016618105.1. Lineage (NCBI taxonomy): Eukaryota > Viridiplantae > Streptophyta > Magnoliopsida > Asparagales > Orchidaceae > Dendrobium > Dendrobium huoshanense. The sequence goes on from CM028357.1 coordinate 31,310,782, forward strand.
GCTTTGCAGACGCTAGGATTTGTACTAATTCTGGAGATGAAGTCTTGGTTATGCTCGGCAGCCATTATTAAAAATTTGTATCTGTAAAAGAGCTGTGTGATCGGATCTCGGGTTTCTGTGCTTTTAGGGTGCTCTGTTCTTGGTAAAATCTTAAGAAACCCAGTCAAGCCGGGAACTGGGTAGGGTAAACATGTCCAGGCGATGACGAGGAATAAGGCAGGTTTGAGAAATAAAAGGATGTGCGGTTTGTAAGAGTTCTGAAGGATATTATTACCTTACCTACTACTGGAAATTTGAGGAGAGCAATTTAGGGTGGGAGTTTGATGGAGGAGAGTTCGCTCGTACTTGCTCTTCATGTTAATGTTAGGAATTCGGTCCGACATGCTCCAATGCAGATTACAGGGCTCACAGTGATGGCTAACACTGCAGGCTTGTTATCTGATTCAGAAGAAGTTAACTTGATAGCAGAAGGTTCTGGAAGTAGTATTTCACTCGAGATGGAAGTACACGATGTTGCGGAAATTGTGGAAAGAGGTGATTCTGAGGATTTGGAAGCAAGGGCCTTACCAGGATGTGAAGATGAGGCGTCTGTTGTTTCTATTGATATGGAGCAGCTGGTGGAGAGCTCCTGCTTGGCTATCAGCGATGATAGCAGCATCATAACTGCTGCTAAAGAGTTGTTGGATTCAGATACAGCCTTAATTGGTGTTTCAGGTTGCATAGAAGCTACTGTGAAGAGCATCATCACTGGCGTCGAGATCATTGCTGGGTCTTCTATCGGGAAACTGAGTGCTAGTTTAGTGAGCATAAGCTCAAAGACTGACGATCTGAAAGTGCCAGCATTTGCTGACATCAACATACATGAAGGCCTGGTAAGTTTAAGGGGTAGGCGTAGTGTTTTTGCATTGGATTATGCTCCTCTTTGGGGGTGCGTATCTACATGTGGAAGGACACCTGAGATGGAAGATGCCGCTATTGCTGTGCCATGGTTTCATGAAATTCCATTCAACATGCTTACTAGTGGTTCAGTGGTGGATGATATCTGTATGAACTCTGGCTGCTTACCTGGCCATTTTTTTGGAGTCTATGATGGTCATGGTGGCGCTCAGGTATTCTTTTGTTACTGTTCTTTAGTTTTCATTGCGTTCTTATTAGTCCTCCTTAATGATAAAAAAGGAGATTTCCAAGCGTTTTTGTTTCTGTTTTGCAGGTCGCTAACTACTGCAAGGATCGCATGCATTTTGCATTAGCTGAGGAGATAAAGAATATAAATAAAGGTTCCACTGGAATTGAAGGCAATGGTTGTCAGCGAAAGTGGGAGACTGTTTTCATCAATTGCTTTCAAAAAGTTGATGATGAGGTAAGTGGGGGAGTAAGTAGAAGTTTAGAAGGAAACACATCAAGCGCCTCTCTTGTTGATAGTGGCCATGGTTCTGCCATTACTTTAGAAACCATTGTTCCGGAGACTGTTGGATCTACTGCTGTAGTTGCTGTAATCTGTTCATCACACATTATTGTGGCTAATTGTGGAGATTCAAGAGCTGTTCTATACTGTGGAAAACAAGCAATACCTTTATCAGTTGACCATAAAGTAAGGTCTTCATTTTTAGGTCAATTTCTGCATGTATTCTTTATTTTATAAAAATAAATAACTGACAAGTAGACTGTCATATTTTCTTACCTTTAAACTCAAGCCGGACAGAGAGGACGAGTATCAAAGGATTGAAGCTGCTGGAGGCAAAGTGATCCAGTGGTATGGATCCCGTGTATTTGGTGTCCTTGCAATGTCAAGGTCTATTGGTATGTAAGCTGATCTATTTTCTAAGTATTTGAATTTGAAACCACAAAAACTGAGGTTTTTTTCATGTTGATTTGCATAGTAGCTATAATTATTTCCTTAAAACTTTAATTTAGAATTATTTATGTTGATATAACCTTCCTTTCACCTGGGAAAGTAAACAGCTAAGTACAGGGCTCCATTATCCCAATTGCATGAGCAGGTTTAAGAGTCATCCTTTAGTCCTGTTTTCTCTTTTTGGATTTTTTTTTTCCAATTAAAACCCTTGTCAATTGTTTAGAATCCCTGTCCACTGACCTCTTTCTTGAGAGTTGTAATAGGTTTTGAACCATTTATCAAACTATTGGGTATGGGATAAATCTTATCATTTAGTGTTTAATCCGTTTTATACCTTCTTGCCTTTCCAAGTGCATTTATTACAACTATCAGTAAGGATTAGGAAGTCTTACCATTAACCTTTTGTTACCCTTAGTTTTTAGTTTAAAATTTTGGATTTACTAAGGTAAGGGTAGCTTGCAATATCTGTTTGAATGCATAGACCTATGCCAATCCATATTACATCAATTAGTTATATGTCATACTGGACATACGGAAATCTAAAATAGGGGGGAAATAATTTGATATCAATTCATGATGGGACATTTTTTTTCCAAAGCACTAGACAAAATTGAGTTCAATCTCACATTGGATTAGTGAAAATTTTGCCGGTTGCAAAATACCAAGTGGTTGGCCCTCTTTTTTATGGACAGTGCAGACCCTGTATTTTCTTTTTATTAATGAAGAAAAAAAAAGATGGATAGCCCTCTCCCATAGGCTAACATTTTTTGGTTGAAATTGAGTTTTACCATTCGTGCATTAGGCCCAACTTTAGTCTCCTTGTGGTTCACAATTTTCTAATTAATTGTTTCAGAGCCCAATGGTTATGTTGGGATTTAGTGATTCATTTGATTTATTTGGCTCCCATGGGTCCTTCCAGCTTTTATCATGGTCGAGTAAGGCTCAAGAGCAAGTGATTGCCATGTTAGCTCGACTAGTTGATTGGGTTTTTGGTCAGAATATTTGATGAGCTTGAAAATGTTTTGTTTAAAAAGGAGTGATGACTAATGTGAGGAGCTCTCTCAGGGGAAGATTTTTAGGGCATGTGAGTATTGGGTTTTTTCTTACATCATATTGGTGGAAATTTGTTGGTGTAGAAATACAAGTGAATAATCTCTTCGCATAGGCTTAGGCATTTTTTGAAAATATATTTGACCATTGCTTTATTGGAGGCTTAACTTTGGTCACTATTTGGCTCATATTGTTTAAAATTTAAAGGTTTCATACTTTGGTTTCTTAACTCAGTCTTCTGGCTGATATGCAATATCTAATGTATGACAGCTTGGATGGAGCTCAGCTTGAGCATTTGTTATCCACTACTAATTCGGTCAAATATTAATTTTCGATAATATTTTAGAGTCCTGAAGAGCTATCATTGATAAACCTTACTCTCTTGTACGCTATCTTCTATTTTAAAAATATGATTGGTGTTATATCAAATTACAGTTCAAGGACCCATACCTGCCACATTGAAGTACAAGGATGCATTTCTGTTGGAACTTTTAATTGGTCTTTGTTCTGCTTGTAACATGTTACTTAAACTTATTTTATTGTAGCTATTGTCATATAAAGTAGGGGCTGATGTGCTAAATCCTTTTTTCCTCAATGATGTTCAAAATCGTTATGCGATTTCCATTGGGTATGGATATACTGATTTGCTTGTTTGGTAAGTTTAAAAGTTTTTCTACAGGAGTAATGCTTAATTCATAATTGCACATAAAGAAATGAACTAGAAGAATTACTTAGAATATTTAGCAAGAGTCATTGCCAATGATTACATGTTATACTAGTGGATTTGTCCTAAAGGACAAAGTTAGCAGTTTTTCCTGATATTTTCTCTGATGGCAATGAGGTCATGGAACATGCTGCAAACGTTTTTGATGTACCTATTATCATGTCAAATTGTGTGTGTGGGGGGGGGGGGGGGGGTTTGGTGATGTGCTAAATCCTTTGTCTCAAAGGAATAAAAACCCTATCTGAAAAGGAACTAAAATACTTCTTCTCAATGATGGTGATTTGCTTGCTTGGTAAGCTTAAAAGTGTTCCTCTAGGAGCGCATGATTGCACTTTGTTAAATGAACTAAAAGAAATACTCAGCAGATTAAGCAAGAGAGCTCATTGCCTATGATTACATGATATGCCAATCAATTTGTTTTATATGAAAAGATTAGCATGTTTTGCCTGACACTGGCAATGTGGTTTATAGCAAAAACCTTTCTGAGTTCAACACATATATTCTGCTTGAGCAAGATATGACAAAATTGACTAGTTTTTTTTTTCTGAAATTTCCTCTGATAGCAGTGTGAATTTTATCAATGAACTGCCTGAGCTCACAACATATTCATTCTACCTCAGTAAGGTGGTATGTGATGATAACATGGTAACGATCTACTAGGACTTGTAATGATATGGCTAAAGTAGTAGATTTTTTTCAGCTATAAAGAAACATTGAGACAAATAGAATTCTTTTGTAAATATTCTTTTATGGGCATCAGACGTTGGCTTTTACCCATGTTGATCAACCTGCATCATCCCTATGTGATTTTAAGTTTGTTACTGACAGATAAGAAAAATATTTTAGTTTGATGTATGTTAGCAATGAAGTGAGAAAGAGTTGTTGATGGAGCATTACTCTGGTGAATTTTTTTCCCGGAAGGGTATAAGACCATCAGCATAATGGTCCAGGTTGTATAACTATAAAGATATTAAATGGAAGTTTGTTAAGCTTGAAGAAGGGAAACATATGTCAAAAAGGAGAAAAAAAAAACCAAAATGGTAAACTACAGTCCCCAAGCAAACCTATGTTTATAATATTGCCATATTACTGTGCATGTGTCAGCTGGTGTTGCATCTCTCATTTCCCAATAATTTCTTCAAATTGTTCCACATGATATATTTTTCTTGAATAATGACAGTTCCAATATATAAATAGATGTCATTCTAGAGAGGTTTATGTTATTTTCGTATTAAATATAAATTAATGTACTAAACAATATACTATGATTTTCAGATAGGCTTTTAGTTCCTTTGGTCAGACATGTATTAATTTTAAGCTGGAGAAGGATATTGCCCAAATTTGAATTATAAATGATATTCATGATGGAAATGTGAGTTCATTGAAGAGTCTCCTGAGCTACATGTTTCTCAGGGATTGGATTATTAATCCATCACTATAATGATGCCTTGAATATTTTGCTTACATTGATTAGGCATAATTTTACTGTGATCTTCACCCATATACATAGTGGGACATGAGCATCGCTGTTCATCATTAATATTGTCTGGTACCTAACCCTGCCTAATGCAACCATGAAGGATTGTGATGGTGTTGGTGGGTGGATATTTGATGTAGGAAAGCACTCTCTGGGTGGTGCCAATATGTGAGGGCATAGTGTAAGCTTTAGATGTTGTATGGGAGGAGTAGTAGAAGTCGAGATGGGATATTTAATGGGATGTAGTTGTGGTCTTGTGAGTGGATGAGTGCTTGAGTATATGTGATGTTTTGGAGGTTGATTGACAGGGCTCAAGGTGGGATTTGGGTTTAGAGAGCCATATAGAGAATTAGGAGTGGAAGGAAGACTTGAGGACCTGGGGTTTGCTTTAGGGCTTGGGGGAGGGAGAGCTCCAGAGCTCTCTTTTTAGGGTTTAATATAAGAGGGAGATAATTGATGACTAGAGGAGGGCATTAGGTTGTTAAGGAGTGTGGGGAGAGGGATAGTGGACCTAGGGTTAAGGTTGAAGAACTAGGTTGAAAGTTGAAGGAGAAATAATAGTAAAGATGGAATAGTAACTTGGGAACTCAACAAAGTTTCTGAAGAGGATTGCCACACCAAGTTTTAGCACAATTTGCTAGCAAGCAAATATTTTTTATCATTCATTATCCTTTGAGGGTTCAGTCAACAAAATTTAGGAAAGCGAGTGGTTCCATATTGCAGGCAATCTTCTTGTCCTTCTTTGGAGTGGCTAATCAATTGTCTTTTATAGGGAAAGTTGAATTGTTTCTATCACATGTTTGTTGTGCACTAACTTAAGGGGCCAACCATGGCTATGTAAAGTGGTTTTGAGATAAAACACATTTGGGATGCCCAAGCTTGGGTCATGCTCATTCTTTAAGATCACAATTTTGGTAAATATATGGTGTCTTGGCTATGTGTTAGTGCTTCATTAGATTGCCACATATTTTTACTCATAGTCAACATATTTAGCTTTGTTTCAAATGAAATGAATTATGGTCTTAGTTCCTTAATAATCCAAATTTGAATAGCAAAGCCAAAAACTAGTGTGTAATTAGTTGAAGTGGAACAAAAACCTTGGTATTGGTGCAGAGTCAATAATTTGATACAAGGAGCTATTGTACTCAATCATTTGTTGACATTGCTATTGGACATTGTAATAGACAATTAGGCTAATCGAGTTATTGATTTGGAATCTCATATCTCTAATGATCCAATATCAGGCCCCAAAAATTTAATTCAAGCTTGAGGATGATGAATATAACACCTTTCCTCTTTAACTTTTTATTCAAAAAAGAGGAAAAAGAAAAAAAAAAAAGGAAAGAGGGGGGGGGGGGGGGGTGTTGTATGTCTCATTGACCAATGATATGAGTTTTCTTGATCTTTAAAATAGTAGTTAATGAAGGGTAATGGTTAACTACAAAGGAAAATTAAATATATATTTTAAATGATTTAGGCAGGCCTTGTAATGGGTAACCTTGATTTACATCATCTTTGATAGTGGAGAATTGTGAAACATAGACACCAACATGAGACATATAAGACATCCCCGCTGAGGGTAGTTGTCTGGACGATGTGGCCTCCTTCCTATCTCTCGAGCAAGTCCCTTGAACGGACTGTCTGTTTTGAATAGAAAGTGAATATTCTTTTGCTCGATCCGAACGTAACATGCAAGATACCCGCACAAGCAATCATGGGTATACAATAATAATGGTATGCCATGATGCTGACCCCTCCTGTGTTTCAAACAATGTATTACATATTTGTCTCCATAAACATCAGTTGCGAAGAAACGTGAACATCCACAACATCCAGCATAGACTCGAGGCTACCTTTTTCTTGATCGATATGGGAGCTCTCCTTACGGCCTGGAGCGTTGTACATATTGTAAAAGATGGCCCCACTGATGGAAGCCATAAAACTGTTTCACTTCCCATTTGCGTCTAATTTAGATGAATCCTGTTTGTTTTCTTCTTACAAGTTATGAATGTTATAATTTTTGTTGTAACAATTCCTATCCTGAAGAAATTTGTATCGCTTTCTTTACTTGCAGGCGATAGATATTTGAAACCATGGATAATTCCTGAACCAGAGGTCGTCATCGTTCCTCGCGCACGAGAAGATGAGTGCCTAATCTTAGCCAGCGATGGTTTATGGGACGTCATGTCTAATGAAGAGGCATGCGATGCTGCTCGAAAGAGGATTTTGCTGTGGCACAAAAAGAATAGTGGCATAACTCGTTCAACTCAACGGGCTGCGGGGGCTGATCCTGCTGCACAAGAAGCTGCAGATTACCTCTCAAGACTTGCAATTCAGAAGGGTAGCAAAGACAACATTACTATAGTCGTGGTTGATCTCAAAGCACACAGGAAGCTCAAGAGCAAAACATAACTAGGTAATTTTTCTGCTGTTTTTATTCATCTGGAACTCGGTTATAGCTACAGTTACTCTCTAAATAATATTGGCAAATTATTCTGTGCGGAGACCACACGCAAGCTTATGTTCGGATTTGCTGTGCTTTTACTACGCTTTTGCTGTAATTTTTCAAAAGACAGCTAATATGTACTTTTAATTGCATATTAGCTGTTCTTTTGCAGAAATACAACAAAAACGCAGTAAAAGTGCATCAAATATCATACTAATTGAGTATTTGCTGCCCTTTTGCTGCGCTTTTGCAAATGCTCAGCAAAAGGACAGCTAATACGCAATTAAAATTGTCTATTAGCTGCCTTTTGCAAAAATACAGAGAAAGCACAGTAAAAGCGCAGCAAATCCGATCATAAGCTTGCGTGCGGTATCCGCATAGAATAATTTGCCCTAAATATTTGCCCATTCTGCCTTTTTTGGTCTGGGCTGTAAAGTTGCACTAGGGGTGTCATGTTGGGCTTCTCTACTGTTTTATGTTCCTAGAGGACTTGGAAGTCATGCTGTATGATTTGAGTTTACATAATCAAGAAAATTTAATTACCATGGCCTGGTGTTGGAACGTCAAAGTTTGAGCTGCTCCAGCTTTGTTTGAATTGATTCAGATTAGCGCCCTCTCGAACTGTTGCCAACTCTTTCATTGTATTAAATTTCAATGCAGTCATTGTGCTTAACAGGCCTTTAAAAATAAAAATTAAGGTTTTGTTTGGGAGAGTTAAAAATTAGTGCTTTATAAAATAGTTTTTTTAGTATAAAAATTTTTAAATTTGAAAATTTTGTACTTAAAAAGGAGATTTAGAAAGTTGTAAGGAAAGCTTTGCTAAAGAATTTGCTGTCGAAATCCCACTTGTAATTGTGAATTTATTACGTGTAGTCATCGGATGACTTCCATATACAAATTAGGATGCTCAACGTCACTATTTTGTTATGTATCGGAGTTGTATACCGTTGTGTTTTGAGTTGATATCGCCTTCCTGATTCTTCTCTGAACGGTCTGGTGATTGCATGTAATAATTTTAGAACCTGTTTGGGATTTTGTGTTTTTTAAATAAAGTTTTTTATCGCGTTTTCTGTTTTAACTATTTTATTTTTAAAATACAAAAATAATTTTGACATAATTAAAATAATTTTGAGGCCTTTTTGAATATTTTTAAAATGAGTATAGCCGTTAGTTTTGCCCTGTCACGTAGGAGCCATTATTTGATATTTATTAAAAATTAAAATAGCATATTTTAAAGATATTTTATGTAATAAAAAATGTAGAAATAAAATAAAATTAATAAATATATTTGTTCTAAAACGGTTCTGCAGTAAATAGTCATACGCCTCATGGTCAATTGTGTAGAGAATTATGTTTGGATGAGTGGTCCATATTTGAATAAAGATGAGTTAGAAACTTAATATTTATAGAAGTGTGGGAGTCTTTTGCATATTTTCTTATAAAAATGTTGGAGATATTGAATTTGACCATTTACAAGCATTATTTTAACCCTGTAATAAAAGGGTTCATCATCTTAGTTTAAATGTGAATAAGTGAATCTATTTGTAAAGGTTACTAGGACAGATTGCTGCCTTGCTTACGTAGTGATATGGATTGTTGGTTCAGCTATACTGTCCTCCGCTTATATGCTTATGTTATGGTTTCTTTATGTTCAATAATTTCATATCTAAGTAGGGGTGTTAAATTAGATTTTCGGATTTGATTTGGATCCAATTTGTAACTGACTCTCCCTAAATTGATTTGAACCGAACCCGACGCCATCACACAAACGGGTCTGAAATCTAAACTCGGACCCGACCATCCCTAAACCCAGGTCAATCCGACCTGACATGCTGACCCGATTGGGCTAGCGGTGAGACGAGCACGACAAGAGGTGGACTGCAATTGCGAGAGTGAGTTGAGTGGGAGAGGTGAGCCGCGAGTTGGTGCGATGGTGCAAGCGGGTGCAATCGTGCGAGCATGATTGATGGCGAGCGCGAGTCGAGCGGATGGCGATCCATATTTGGGTCAATTTCAGGTTGAGTTGAACCCAACCCTAAATTGAATACCGGACATAATACAAAATCCAAACCCGACCTGTTTTCCAAACAGGTCCAGTTCGAGGTGAGTATTCAGGTCGTGTCAAATATTTACACCCCTAGATCCATGCTTAAAAATGATATCAGTAAAGCTCTATGAGATTTGTGTGTGTGTGTGTGTGGACATTTAAGTCAATTAAGACAAATTCATAAACTGTCTCCTTTCTTCTTCCACCTCCTTTCATGTGAAGAATGAGAGGTCTAGTTATAGGTTTTTAAAAGTGGCATGGCTAGTAAATATGAAAAAAATTAAGGGCAAGTTGGGAAAGTTCTATCGAACAGCCCGTACTAGTTCCTTTGATCATAGAGTGTTTATTTATTATTTAAATAACTTAGAGATGTCATAATTGAGTGATATTAGGCTTGTTGGATTCATCTTGCCGAGTCGTTCGATTCAACTATAAGCATTACATATTTGAATATCATTTAGGCATCCAATTAACGCTCTGAAGCTTCCTAATAAGTTTGGATCATTTGATTTGGCTTATTTGGGATCAGATTGGACTGAACTTGGTGTCATTGGGTTTATCTCATTGAGACGATCAATTTGATTAAAAGTTTGTTGAAATTGGAGTTCGTATGGTTTAAGCTTTTGACTCATATTTGCATCGAGATTCATGCTTGATAAAGATAGTTTTTTATCGACATATCATTTGCCCCCTATTTTTAGACGCCAAAACTCCTCGAGTCCAAAAATACATGTTAAAGCTTCTTAGAAATTATTGAAACACAATTAATAATTTAAACAAATCGTACAATATGTAAGCTTCTTGAAGGCTAACGCTAACCTCCCCTCGATGTCGTGAACTAAGTAATATGCCTTGGATTATGAATTGAACATTTTTTTAAGTCGAGACATTGATTTGAACAAGAACTGTTGAAAAATTATGTTATCAAACTTCTGAAATTACTTGAAAATAACTATAGAAGCTCATTTGGGTTTCGAAAGTGTCAAATTTGAGTTTAGAAAATCAAAATATGATTCTGGGGAACAAAAAAATGTCCGAATTGGACTGTTTGGGTTGAAATCTAGCCAAACAGGGCTTGGTGGCCAAAACTGTCAGCCAGCCACTAGCAGCTTGGCGTGCCGCTTACGCGAGCGCCTGCTATCTGGCCGGCAGATGTGGGCGCCCATACAAGATTCATGCAGTATGTTTATAGTGGTGATTAAACAAAGAAAATTAAATGAAGGTGGTCTAATTTTGGCAATTGGGTTGTGAGCTGATAGCAATGATCGAGCTGCATTTTGTTGAAGATAGTATGTATGTATACTGATGGGGATAAATAGCTTACGACTTGATGGAGAGGGTTAGACTCTATGTCGACCACGACAGTTTAGTAACACACTCATAGTGTCGACTAAATAATGGTCTGATGGTGGTTTGTAGAAATAGTTATGATATGCTGATCATTATTCCAAAAAGGTCCAATCGGTCACATGCTCCTTCATTGGGATTCATCACAGTGTATGAGATGAGATAGATAAAAAAAATTCACTTCATATAATTCAACTTGTTAGATGATGAAGAATATGTGTTTGAATCTAATATGTAATGATATAAATGTTATAACATTGTATATAACTTTGAGATATTTTTATGAGCTTGATATTTGTTTGAAATAATGAATCTCTTGTAAGAATATTTGTGAATTTGTTGATAATTTCTTTGTCATGATTCTTCTGATCTTCTTTATTCTCATGCTGAAGATTACTAATTGCTTTTGAAAATAATGACTTAAATATCCTTGGTGAATCAGACGTTCAATCTCATCCTTCAACTGAAAATATTTTTCAGTTGAATGTCCCTTTAATTGATGGAAGCTACAATATTGAGTATGGTTTTTGTCTGTTAAATTTCTTAATGGCTTTGACCACTTGAGATATTTAAAATTTTGAATCTCCATCAAAATATTAGAACTTGATTTATTTAAAGGAGTATAATAAGGTGTTCTTAGATGAATTTGATGAGAATCAAAATTTTTTTACTTTTTCTGCCTTCTTTGTTGCATAGGTTGATTAAATTTTGTAATTTTTTTTCTTTTGAAGGAAGATTTCTCAAATTGCTTTTGATGAACATTGATGGCCTCATATGTAATTATTTGAGCTTCTACTTGATGAATCAAATTTGTGCATGAGTGAATAGTCTCTCGCATCAATGATGAGTAGACAGTCCATATCAAATGCCTCCCAGAAAAATACCTCTTAATAATTCAGGATCAACTCCTAAAATTTGATGTGCTTCAGAAGAAAATCTTTTGAAGTACTTCTTTAGTGTTTCTCCCCTATTTTGATGAATCTCAGAAAGATAAGAGGAGTTTTAGATAATTCTTGGATTGGTGATAAACTATTCAACAAAAAGTGTGGCAAGGTGGGTGAAGCAATGAATAGTATTTCTTGAGGGAGACTAGAACCAAGTGCAAGCTAGACTCTTGAGATTAGTTAGTAAGACTTGACAAAGAAGATCATTAGAAGCTTGTAGGATATGCATAATTGTTATAAAATAATCAATATGTTCATAAGGATCAAATGACCCATCATGCGAATCAATGGTAGGTAACTTGAATCCTATTGGAATATGATGTTGGAGAATTTCATATATTAGAGGAGGTAATTCTTGGAAGTTGTGTTGATGATTAAAATGATTTCTATCACGTATCATAAATTCCTCTTGAACAAGACAACATAATTCATCTCATATAGCATCAAGTGGAGTATTTACAACGGGTTGATGATTTTGTATTTGATGCGCTCTAGGTGGAAGATATGTTGAACTTGCAGCATTATCATATTTTGGATAAACCTATGGAGGAGGAGAAACATTAGCGTGATGATGAGCATCTTCAAATTTTCCAACCATATTGTGTTGATAATATTATGGAAGGGGAATTTCAACATTTTGTGATGATACCCTCTGTTGTCCAACCTCCTTTAATAATTGAAGAATTTGACTTTGAAGTTCCTTCATCCTATGCATACGATCCTCTAAAGTGAGGCTTGGGGGGACTTAATCTCCCATATTTTATTATTCTTGATTGAGGGGTTGAATGTTGGCCATTGAAGAAGAATATTGGGAATATTTTTCACAAACGGCGCCAAACTATTACGGGCTGAAAAATTCATGCAACAGAGTGAAAAGATTTTACATCTTAGCGAAACATAAAAATTTAGCACACATATAGACAATTAAGATGCCAGAGAAATACCAAAATTTTTATGCAAAAAATCTTGAAAAGGGAATAACCATGGGGCCTTGCCCAGTTGAAATGATTCCATCAATGAATAAGCAGATTATAGAGGTTGAACCATCCCCTTGTTCAAGGACGATGATAATACAATGTATTGGAAAATTGATCAAACTTCATATGTGAATTCCTAATATTGATTGAATGATAGATATTAAAGGTATGACAACAATAGTTGGGAGAATATTCGACAGAGGTCCTGCGTTGGTTTGAGTTCTAGTGATATTCAATAGCATAAAAATTTGGAGACTATCAATGGTCGGGAAGAGAACTATCGACAACCACTAAACGGGTAGAAGTTCGACGATGGTCAGAAGTCGGGTGGGGATCTAACAGTGGCCAACGAATAGGCGAAAGTTAAAAAAATGATCGGTAGTTGGGAATAGAACCGGTGGCTACCAATGAACGGGTGAAGGTCGACGACGATCAATGGTCGGGAAGAGATCCGATGACTGTCAATGGCAAAAGAGCTTCTAAGTTTTCTCCTCTCTTCTTCCTCCCCCTCTCATGTGAAGAATGAGAAATCTATTTATAGTTTTTTGAATGTGGCAAGGGTAGTATATTTGGAGAAAATCAAGAGCAAGTTGGGAGTGTTTCATCGGACGTCCCGTACTGGTTCCTTTGATAATAAAATGTTTATTCAAATTTTAAATGCCTTAGAGATGCCAATATTGAGTGATTATAGACTCGTTGGATTCGTCTCGCCGAGCTGATCGATTTGATTGTAAGCATGACATATTTGAATATTATTTACTCATCAAACTAATACTTTGAAGCTTCCAAATAGGTTTTGATTCTTTGATTTGGGCTCATTTGGGCTCGGATTGGACTAAACTTGATGTCATTGGGTTCGTGTCACTGAGATGATCAATTTGGCAATAAATTTTCTGAATTGGAGTTTGTATAGTCCTAGATTTAATTTTTGAAGCTTTCGAATCATAGTTACATTGAGATTCATGCTTGATCAAGATAGTTTTTTTATTGGCATATCAAATATAAATATGATTTTTTTTTTCAAACAAAGCATTACTGCTCATGTTTATTAGCTTATTATTGTTAGTGCTGAATCTTGTTTTATTCATGAGTGATAATTGGACCTTACAAGAATTTAAGATATTGACAAGAAAGAAAATGGAAAGAAATTGGAGTGGAAGTAGACAATTCTATTTAAATTTTTTAAAAAAACCTAAGAGTAGGGCTCCAATGATTTGATGATTCTCACCTCCTCTCAAATGAGGGCCTGGCATTATAGAGCATACATGATAATATTTAATGATATTTTATCATTTTTTTCATAGAAGGCTTGTAGCTCATTCATTAAAAAAAATGGTTTTTTTTTAGCTTAGAATTATGACTGATCATTTGCCTTTTATTCAATTGAATCTTGATTTTGAGTGAATTTGTCACCTAATGCAGGTGAGATTACAATATTTATGGGCTAATTATATAATTGCAGGACATTTGGGTTTTAAACAAATTGTTCTTTTCTTTTCTGAGCAAAGTTGGCCCTTAGCAAGAAATTTCTCTCAAACACTCTCTCACACTCTCTCTTTCTAATGCCCTTGAAAAATCACAAAGACAAAACTTTTTATGTAAGTTTTAGTGGACTTTTTATACTCAAGACATAAAAAATCGTCCAGAAAATTGAAAATTTCAATTTTGAGCAAACATGATCGTATAATACGATCGTATTTCGTACGTACGAATAATTCAAAAACTATTACGTACGAACATGTTGTGAATCGGTATGAAACCAATTCGTACATGATCATCGTCTGGTATGATCCAAGTTTGTCCGGGATGAACAGTCAGCAAATTTTTCATCTTCATCTGGACGAAGAGAGACCCCATAATTTCATACTTTGATCGGTGTACGTACAATGACGACATCATCTGGTACAATCAGTTATGAAAAATATCAAGGACATGCTAAATGACCCCTGCATTTTGGTTTAAGGTATAAACCCTAGGCAAATGACCTACTTGTTCAACCCCTCTAAGAACTTTGTTTATTTCAGACCAGTCAAAATTAGATTTAGAAGTCATTGTGTGGGCTCTAACCCCTTGAGTTCTCAACTGCAAAAAGGTTCCCAAATCTTCCTTAGTGATTTCTACCATTTTCTTCAGAACATAAAATCTTATCCTACTCTCATCAAAACTAAAAGACATGTTTTCCAAAAAATAATAAAAAGTTTCTTTGTTGTAGGCATGAATCAAACTCAGGATAAAGACAAATTGAGTGGTGCGAAAAGAGGAATTACTTGAAAATGAATATCTTCTTGGAGAAAAATCCTAGGAGTGATTTTAGCAGAGGCAAACCTATAGTAAAAATCCTCATTTACTCTAGATAAAAAGTTTTCATCTACACTCCTGGAAGACGAAACCTTAGAGACTCTACCCCTCTTGATATAACGGGCTATTTCTAAGATAAGAATGATTGACAGAGATTATTGTAGTGAATGAAAAATGAAATCTAAAGCCCTTCTATTTTAAAAAAAAAAAGACTATTCGTACATACGAAAAGAGGTTTGTACAGTATGATCTATGGTTCGTCATATGCAAAAATAATTTCGTACGTACGATCGAATAGGTTCAAAATGAAATGATTTTTCATAATCACGCAAGTTACGAAGCATCTTTTTGTACAGACTTTTTGACCAGATGATTGTATAGACGAATAGGTGTTCATCCGGGATGAACGGTTATTAAAGATCATTTTAAAGAAGGTTAGGTTCATCCCCCATATTGAATGACACGTGGTTCAATTTGTACATACGAAATAAAATTTCGTACTTACAATTAGTTATAATAACTGATTTTGGCTAGATAACCGTCTAGGTGAGTACAAACAAATAAATACAAATTGTCCGGGGCGATATAGATATCATACAGAACGATATGAATTGGAAAATCAAAACTTTATGCAATCAGTTCAAAACAACAATCAACATGCTACATAATTCATATAGGACAGAAATAATTTCGTACAATACGAGTAGAACACTTAGAAAATTATCACGATCATTCAAAAATAGGAATTTTAATGTGTTAATAACATTTCAAACACACAAAAACAAAAAAAAAGGCTTCTCTACCTTTTATCCCTACGAACTTGATATTTTTCATAACTGATCGTACTGGACGATGTCATTATCGTACGTACACCGATTAGAGTACGGAATTGTGGGGTCTCTCTTCGTCCAATGAAGATGAAAATTTTTCTAATTGTTCGTCTTGGACGAACTTGGTTCGTATCGGACGATGACCGTGTACGAATTAGTTTTGTACTGATTCACAATAGGTTTGTACGCAACAATTTTTGAGCTGTTTGTACGGACGAAATATGATCGTAATGTACGATCATGTTCGCTCAAAATTAAAAATTTTAATTTTCTGGATGATTTTTCGTGATTGAGTATAAAAAGTCCACTAAAATTGACGTAAAAAGTATTGTCTTCGTAACTTTTTAAGGGCATTTGAAAGAGAGAGTGTGAGAGGGAGATTTCTTGCTAGTGGGGTGTAAAGGGTTCACAAGGTTACTTAAAGGTAAGGATATCTATGTGATTTGTATTTTTCACTCTTTCTCTTGTCTTTCTAGATTGCTCGTGAGAAGATCTTTGAAGAAGATATTGTTGCAAATCTATTTTTCATGTCTTATGTTTTGATGATTGACAAACACTGCTTTTCTTGGATAGCTTGTTGCTTCTAACTTTTCAGGAATCGACGATCGGACAATCAAAAAGGAGCCAAGTTCAGGAATGCGTAGGTTTAGGGTTGAGTCAGTCTGTACTTTTGTTTTTTACCTTTTGAGTCCTCTTGTAATAGTCAAAAAGACTGATACTTTGTAACCCTTCACACACACACTTGAGAGAATTAGAAATTCTGTTTTTACTCATATCGGCCAGGCCGATATCTTTGATCGGCCTGGACGATCAGCTTAAAACAGAAAGTCTAATTAAGGATTCTTGATTAAGGCAGCCAACGTTAACCGATCGGCCTGGACGATACGTGTATCGGCCAGGACGATAAGCTCAAAACAGAAAGAAGTAGCCGCCATAGACAAGTATGGTATAGCATATCTTTAAATTATCGGCCAGGACGATCCTCGGATCGGCCTGGACGATATTCACAAATTATGCCATAATTGTTCAGGAAATTAAGGAAGTAATTAAGGATGATTGATACGATCATATCGTCCTGGACGATCGCAGGATCGGCCAGGACGATCCAGTCAAAAACCTTAAGTTACTTCAGGACGATCAGTATCGGCCAGCCCGTATTCAGGGCTATTGTCAGGACGATTTTCGTCTGATTTGAACTGATCGGCCAGGACGATCGTGAGATCGGCCTGGACGATCAAGCTAATTTTCAATCGTCCTGTTTTCCATTCAGGGCTATGCTCTGGCCGATCTTCATTAATTTGTACTGATCGGCCAGGCCGATGTCCAGATCGGCCTGGACGATATTGTCGGCAACTTGCAATTAATGAGCTCTTTTGAAGCTCTTCTATTTAAAGAGCTCTTGTTCAACGTTTTTCAAGACCTTTGGCTGCTGCCTTGACCTAAGAAGACCTTGAGGAGAGAAAGAGAGAGAGAAGAGAGAGAGAGGATCTTGTGAGGGGGAGCTTGTGAGAGGTTTCACAAGGGTTGCTTCAAGGATCTCTCTGCGTCGTCTTCGTCTAGAGTTTCTCGTCCGTGGAAGGGTCGGTAGAGGTAAGGAGTTGTGCCGTTGGTTCTGGTTCTCTGCCGGCTTCAGGAGGAAGCAAAAGGAGATAGGTTCTCTGCCTTGCCGGGGTGGCAAAAAGGAGGTTCTTGTGAGGGTTTCTCCACCTAGCCGTGGGGGGCTAAAGGAGAGTCACTTTTTGTTTAGTGCAATACTTGGAGGGTGCCTCCAAGGAGTGGACGTAGGTCGAGTCGACCGAACCACTATAAATCTCTGTGTTTCTTTTCTTGCTTCCGCACGTTTAATTCCGCATTATTTTCGTGGTGTGATTTGGTTTATGTGACTTTATTTCTTTATTTTAAAGAGAAGTTTTTAAAATACCAATTCACCCCCCCTCTTGGTTAGTTTGGGACTAAGTTCATAGGGCTTAACATCCCCATCGAACTTTCAAGTGGTATCAGAGCTTGTTTCGAAAATTAAAGTTTAAAAACTTTTTGAATTTGATCCATGTCTAACTTTGGGAATCGCAACACTACGGAAGGGTATTCTATTACCCGACCTCCTCTGTTCGATAACCTACCTTTTGATTTCTGGAAAACTCGCATGTCAACTTTTTTACAATCTACTGATTATCGCATGTGGATGCTTATTCAAGAAGGTTATTCTCCACCTTCTCGTGAAATTAACGGTTTTAAAACTGAAGTTGCTTTTACCGAATGGACTTTTGATGAACGAGATTTAGCTCAATTGAATGCGAAATGTTTGAACTGCTTTTTCTGTGCTTTAAAATCTGAGGATTACATGCGTGTTTCAACTTGCAAAACTGGTAAAGAAATTTGGGATAAATTGTGCATTACTTATGAAGGCACTAATGAAGTTAAACAATCCCGTTTAAACATTCTCTTGCATGACTACGAACTTTTTCGTATGAAACCTCATGAATCGATTTCTGACATGTACACTAGGTTTACTCAGATTGCTACCTCATTGCATGCACTAGGAAAAGAACTCTCGAACTATGAAAAAGTGAACAAGATTTTGAGATGCTTGCCTTCATCCTATGATGCAAAAATTACTGCAATTACTGAATCTAAAGATTTAAACACCTATTCTATTGATAACTTGCTTGGCTCACTCATTGCTTACGAGCAAGGGGTGAATCAAAGAAATCTTGATACAGGTGAGAAGAAAAAGGAGAAAACAATTGCATTGAAGGCACACAAATCGGATTCTGAATCTTCCGGGTCTGAAAGCGATGGAGTTGCCTTCATCACAAGGCAATTCAAAAGCTTTCTAAGGAAGAAACAAAAGCATCATCAAAGTTGGAGAAAAGGTAAGGATCATAAACATATTAAAGGATCTTCTGATGTTGTTTGTTTTGAATGCAGGAAACCGGGACATGTAAGAGCCGATTGTCCTACACTTCAAGATCATTCAAGCAAAGAAAAGGAAAAAGGTGAGGAGAAAGCTAAGTCTAGGAAAGAGAAAAAGAAAATCCAAAGAGGCTTCTGGGCAGAATCAGGTACTGATTCCTCTGAGACTGAACCAGAGGAAGAAACTACAAACTTGTGTTTCATGGGAGAAAACCAAAGTGATGAGGAAGAGGTATGTAGACCAACCTATGATGAATTATTTGAAATTTGTGAAAAAATCCATGCATCATATAGGAAATTAAAGAAAACTCATGCTAGCCTAAAATTAGAACATTCAAATCTACAAAAAGAGCATGAAGTTTTTCTCAAAGATCATGCAACGATTGATTCAAATCACATGGCTCTACTTGATGAATTTGATGAATTAAACAAGAAGCATTTGGAATTAGTTGATAAAAGAAATGCATTAAAAGCTTCACACACCGCACTTAATGATGATCTTAAGAAATCTAAAGAGATTGAGAAAAATTTAAGGATTGAGAATGATGCATTGAAAAGAACTAACTTGAGAATTCAAAATGATTTGAAAACATGTAAGAGAGCTAGGATGACACCAACTTTTAATCAAAGGCCAGAACCTAGGAAGAGGCATTTTTACTCAAACCATTTAAGAAAACCTTTTCCTGGAGTTCAATGTTTTACTTGTGGCATGTTAGGACACATCTCACACACTTGCACAGTTCACCGTTGTACACATTGGGTGTGGAGACCTAAGATGCATGATTCAATACATACCACATCTGCATTGCACTCTACATTTCCTAAGAAGGAGCCCAAATCTGTTTGGGTTCCTAAAACTGACTGTTGTTGAGTCTTACAGGAGTGCTCTCACCAAAGACCTCGTGGGAGCATAAGTTAACTGAACATAAGGAGGCTTGCTGCTCAATTGCTAAAATCCGTTGTTTTTATCACTGGCTTGATATTTTTTTTGTGACTTTTATTTTTTAGTTTTTGTGTTCATTTTTTTGTTGTCTTTAGTTTGCTTATTTTTTGCTTTTGCTTTGTTCTCTTTGGACTTTATCTTTTGGGCTTCCATATGATAAAACTTCTCAAGCTTTTAAATACTAGAGTTTCTTGGAGATAGGGTTTAGCTTTTTAAAATTGGTTAAAGGAAGTAAACTGTTGATGTTTTTCCTTATTCTGACTTTGTTTAAGTGGCATGATTTTTCTTTTATAAAACAAAAGTCTAAACTCAGTTTAACCAATGGCTTTTTAAGATATCTTTCTAATCTTGCTACATTAAATCATCTTATGCATAATGGTCAAAATTCTTTGATATCATTCAAGCTTTTGAAATCTTACCATTGTAGTTATCACGTGTTTTTGATTTTGTGTTGTGGATTGTTCTTCCCTATGTTAGAGAGAGAACTCCTATTCTCTAATATTTGGAGGATATACTCACAACTAAGTATTTTTCTTTAAGGGTATATTAAAGAGTTATTAGCTTGCAAGAGTTAAAAAGGAAAGAGGCCAATGAAGCCAAATTGAAAAGAAAACTATATACACAAAAGTGTATCAAAAATCAAAAGATGCTCAAAGAGCCAATAAAAGTGAAAAGAGGCACAAAATTAGCCCACTAATTGCAAGCTATCATCTCTTTGGTAAAACTCTTAAAACTTAGAAAACTCATTGATTATGTGATACGTTCAAAGATTTGATTTCAAATTCCATGATTGAGAAAAACTATTTTGGTTTATTATTTATAAGATATTTTAGTTGTTAACAAGTCTTGATTGATCTCTTAAAACCTCTTGTGTTATTCCAAGTTAGGACTCTGTTGTTTTTAAGAGATTTTTTGTACCCTGAAGAATGTCTGATCTAGGGTAAATGGAATCAGTTTTTCTACCTTCCTCTAATTGGATTTTGTTAAACCTCTTGATCTCCTAGAAACTTCAAAAATTTAAATTCAAGAAAAGAATTCTCATATGATGCCTTCATAAAACAAAAAAAATAGAAAAATTAAAATCCAAAAATATTCGGTGTTTGTTTTATTTTTTATTTTTTGAGTGTCTTTTACTGTCTTTTCTTTTGTTTTATTTTTGAGGGTCTTGATCATCACCATTCCTTTCTTAATTTCAATTTCTAGTCACATCGGCCTGGCCGATATTTATATAGTCATGGCCGATAGGACAAATTCTTTCCAAAATCCATCTGCTGACCTTTTCTGTGCTTAATGAAAATCATCGTCCTGGACGATACATTATCGTCCTGGACGATTTGATCAAAACTCATGATGATAGTCCTGGCCGATAGTTTATTTGTCTGGCCGATGCATTCTATGTGCATCGTCCTGGCCGATACACTGGACCGTCCCGGACGATCCACGTGTCAGTACGTTTTTATCTTTAAATTCGGCCCCGGATGATCCATTATTGGACCATCGTCCGGGCCGATCCACTGTTCGTCCTGGACGATACACGTGGCAAGCATTTAAAACGTTTTAACTTCGGCCGGTACGATCAATTATTGTGCATCGTCCTGGACGATACACCTCATCGGCCCGGACGATCTGCTTTTTCAACGGTCGTCCGGACTGACTCCTCGGGCCGATAGCCTGTGTCTAATCGGCCTGGCCGATATCTGATCGGCCCGGACGATTGGACCGCCTTTTTGACCAATCGGCCTGTACGTAATTATTGACACATATCGG
The DNA here is from genome assembly GCA_016618105.1 of Dendrobium huoshanense. NCBI lineage: Eukaryota > Viridiplantae > Streptophyta > Magnoliopsida > Asparagales > Orchidaceae > Dendrobium > Dendrobium huoshanense. The sequence goes on from CM028357.1 coordinate 31,332,400, forward strand.
CCTGGACGATTCCGCGATCGGCCAGGACGATATGGACGATTCTTTAAATATAGGCCGATCCAGCCATGTTTTCTCACAACTCATCCTTTCTCCTTTGATTTTCTGCTTAAAGTTCTCTCATATGGCTGGTGGGAAGCGCGTCCGGCAGACCTCTGGAAGTTCCTCGAGGGCAAGGGTTGACCCTCGGTTCCGTGAAGCAGAAGATGAAGCCGCTTATCATCGCTATAAGGAATGTGGAATTACTGTTTCAAGAATTATCAATCCGACCCACATTTCCTACCCGGTAATGGATCTCTTTGCCCACACTTCCCTTTGCTTCATCCTATCTCTTATTTTTCCTTTCAATTCTGAGTTCCTGTTAGAATTCTTTGCAAACCTCCGCATAAACTCTACCTTCACAGCCCTGTCCTCCTATGTGAATCGACGCCCTGTCGAAATCACATATCAGAATTGTGTTGAACTTTTACAGCTATCCACCACCGGAGATAAGCTGCACCTTATTGCCCCTGACCCTGATTTTGACTGGTCCACGGCAAACCACTTTCTTCGCCAGACCAATGCCCGTTACCATGTTGGAGAGACTAGCTCTCTAGTCAGAGATGCTAGGACAATCCAACATGTCCTTCGCACCTCTGTCATTCCAAAAGCCGGCGACCGTGTCCACATTACCCCTCTACTTTCCCTCACTACCTTCTACATCATGGCACATAGGGAATTTAACACTGCAGATCTATTTTTTCGTTACATTGATCATCTCACAACAATTCGCGACCCAGGCCACAGAAGAAAGCCAAATCTAGCCTTAGGACATATCATAGCCTATGTTCTTGAAACCAAATACCAAATTCAATATCCCAATCCACCAAACCTCCCAACTCCCTTCTACTCAAACAATTCTTTCAGCAACCTTCACAGTACTCGTCTCCACCCGGATGAACCACGGGAGGCTAGAGAGGAGGAGGCTCCCGCTCCAGCTCCCTTTCCTGACCCTGCCCCTCTCCACCAACATTCACCGGTAGATCAGTTGATAGCGAGATTTGATCGTTGGGAGACCAGATTTGATGCATATGTTGCTGCCCAAGAGCAGCAACACTCTGAGGACATTGCCCGCTACGAGCATCACCGCGCCGAGGATTTAGCTCGTTTTGACAGTTTTCTCACTCACCAGCAGCAGCAGCATGACCAGGACATCGCCTGGTTCAATGCTCAGTTTACTACCCTTGCCAGCTACTTTCAGCAGCCACCTCCACCTCCTCCATCTGATGATCAGGATCCCTCGTTCTTTTAGTTTGTGCTTTATTGTTTCTTGTCTTTTTGTAGTAGTCTCTCGTGATGTTTGTTGTTCTTTTTTACTGTTTTTGGACTCTCTTTTTGTGATGACAAAAAGGGGGAGTAGGATAGGATGTGAAAAAGATGATGTTGTAACCTTTGTTTTTTCTAATGAATCTTTAATTTTCCTACTTGTGTTTTGTCATCATCAAAAAGGGGGAGATTGTTGCAAATCTATTTTTCATGTCTTATGTTTTGATGATTGACAAACACTGCTTTTCTTGGATAGCTTGTTGCTTCTAACTTTTCAGGAATCGACGATCGGACAATCAAAAAGGAGCCAAGTTCAGGAATGCGTAGGTTTAGGGTTGAGTCAGTCTGTACTTTTGTTTTTACCTTTTGAGTCCTCTTGTAATAGTCAAAAAGACTGATACTTTGTAACCCTTCACACACACACTTGAGAGAATTAGAAATTCTGTTTTTACTCATATCGGCCAGGCCGATATCTTTGATCGGCCTGGACGATCAGCTTAAAACAGAAAGTCTAATTAAGGATTCTTGATTAAGGCAGCCAACGTTAACCGATCGGCCTGGACGATACGTGTATCGGCCAGGACGATAAGCTCAAAACAGAAAGAAGTAGCCGCCATAGACAAGTATGGTATAGCATATCTTTAAATTATCGGCCAGGACGATCCTCGTATCGGCCTGGACGATATTCACAAATTATGCCATAATTGTTCAGGAAATTAAGGAAGTAATTAAGGATGATTGATACGATCATATCGTCCTGGACGATCGCAGGATCGGCCAGGACGATCCAGTCAAAAACCTTAAGTTACTTCAGGACGATCAGTATCGGCCAGCCCGTATTCAGGGCTATTGTCAGGACGATTTTCGTCTGATTTGAACTGATCGGCCAGGACGATCGTGAGATCGGCCTGGACGATCAAGCTAATTTTCAATCGTCCTGTTTTCCATTCAGGGCTATGCTCTGGCCGATCTTCATTAATTTGTACTGATCGGCCAGGCCGATGTCCAGATCGGCCTGGACGATATTGTCGGCAACTTGCAATTAATGAGCTCTTTTGAAGCTCTTCTATTTAAAGAGCTCTTGTTCAACGTTTTTCAAGACCTTTGGCTGCTGCCTTGACCTAAGAAGACCTTGAGGAGAGAAAGAGAGAGAGAAGAGAAAGAGAGAGGATCTTGTGAGGGGGAGCTTGTGAGAGGTTTCACAAGGGTTGCTTCAAGGATCTCTCTGCGTCGTCTTCGTCTAGAGTTTCTCGTCCGTGGAAGGGTCGGTAGAGGTAAGGAGTTGTGCCGTTGGTTCTGGTTCTCTGCCGGCTTAAGGAGGAAGCAAAAGGAGATAGGTTCTCTGCCTTGCCGGGGTGGCAAAAAGGAGGTTCTTGTGAGGGTTTCTCCACCTAGCCGTGGGGGGCTAAAGGAGAGTCACTTTTTATTTAGTGCAATACTTGGAGGGTGCCTCCAAGGAGTGGACGTAGGTCGAGTCGACCGAACCACTATAAATCTCTGTGTTTCTTTTCTTGCTTCCGCACGTTTAATTCCGCATTATTTTCGTGGTGTGATTTGGTTTATGTGACTTTATTTCTTTATTTTAAAGAGAAGTTTTTAAAATACCAATTCACCCCCCCTCTTGGTTAGTTTGGGACTAAGTTCATAGGGCTTAACATCCCCATCAAACTTTCAGATATGGTTCTCTGTTGACACTTGGAGAGTGTGAAAGGATGACGGTTCTTTGCCTCACTGGGAATTGGTGAAAGAGAGTTTTGTAAAAACTTTTTCGCCTTATTGTGGGGGTAAAAGAAGAGACACTTTTGGTAATAGTGCAATACCTGAAAATGGAGTCTTCAGGGAGTGGATGTAAGTCGTGTTTGATCGAACCACTATAAATCTTTGTGTCGTTTAAAGTTATGCATTTTATTTACTGCAAGTTTTTATTCTGTGGTTGAAAAATTTATTTTCAAATATTATTAATTAACTTGCTACGAATCTTTAAAGGTTTTCAATTTTAAATATAAGAGTTTTTTTTTTTAAATTTACCAATTCACCCCACCCCCCTCTTGGTTAGGCTTGGGACATTAGCTTATGTTTAACAACCTAATCAAGATTCAACATGGCCTATAATTGATGGGCGACGGTGGTCAGAGGGACTATAGCCAACATGTGATGGTGATTGGAGGGATAGTAGCCGGTGGGTGATAGTGGTCAAGTGATGGTGGTCAGATGAAGTCTTGGTGATGGCCGCTAGACTGAGGTTCGATAATGATGGTCGGTTAGAGATTGAGCAACGGTAGTTTGGTGGTGAGGGTTCATTGGTTGTGTTTCCAGGGTGGAGCTTCAGGATGCTTCAAGCCTTTGAGTTCTTTTGAGTCTCTAGCCCAAGATCTATACCTTGAAATATCGTCGCTCTCCTCTCATGTTGGGAGGAGGGTGTTGCAAATCAAAGTTTATGAATTAGACTTTTGATGATAGCAAACATTCATAATAGTCTGCGACTGCCTTCCCTACTAATTTTTCAGGTCCACAAGATCGAGTGCAACTCAAGCCAGTTCAAGATTTGATAGATTTAGTTTGAGTCAGTTTGTAATTTTTCCTTTTTTGAGTCCATTGTAAAAGTGGTTCCTGATGCTAAGTAATCTTGCATACACATACTTGAGGGTTTTCTGTTATTTTTTGTTTTGAGTACATCATCCTGGATGATGTTCATATCGGCCAGGACGATCCAACTAACAACAGAAATCTTAATTAGGGCATCCTGGTTAAGACAACCATCATTAAGCACATCATCCTAGATGATCCTTGTATCGGCCAGGACGATAAGCTCAAATCAGAAAGAATCATCCACCAGATCTATTTACGTAAAATTTATTTTTTGACATCGGCTAGACCGATCCATTACATCGGCCTAGACGATTTAACATAATTATGCCTAAATTAATCTATTAATTAAGATAAGTAATTAAGACTTGATTGATACGATCACATCGTCCTGGACGATTGCAGGATCGTCCGGGACAATCAGTTCAAAAATTCTTGGTTACTCCTGGACGATTAAACGTTGACCAGCTCTTTTCCGAGCGATGTTCTAGATGATTTTCCTCGGTTTTTAATCGCCCATGACGATCGTGAGAACGGCTCAGACAATCAAGCTAATTTTGGATCGTCTAGACCTCCTTTCTGAGTGATTGTCTGGCCAATAATTTATGATTTTAACTAATCGTACATGATGATATTTTATCATCCTAGATGATGTGAACAAAGTTTCTTCTGATCGTCCCATATTGTCTAGGCTGATTGAGCTTAATTTTTACTAATCGTACAGGACGATAAAAATATCGTCCTGGACGATAATGTCGGTTCTTGAAATTCTATTTAAAGGACCCAAATTTTCTCATGCTTAAGACCTTGAGTGCTGCTGTCTTGACCATAAAGAGCCTAGGAAGAGAGAGAGAGAGAGAGAGAGAGAGAGAGAGAGAGAGAGAGAGAGAGAGAGAGAGAGAGAGAGAGAGAACTTGTGAGGGGGAGTTTGTGAGAGGGTTCACAAAGGTTGCTCAAAGCAAGGTTCCAAGTCATCTTTTTCGTTCTTCGTCCTACGTCCTTGGGAGGTTCTTGGAGGTTTATTCAGTAAATAGTTCGGGTTCTCTGCCCGCTTTAGGAGGAAGAAAAAGGAGTCGGTTCTCTGCCACATCGGGGTTGGTGAAAAGAGTCTGTTGTAAAGGCTTCTCCGCCTTGCTGTGGGAGCTAAATGAGAGACACTTAGCTAGTACAATTCTCGAAAGGTGCCTCCGAGGAGTGGGCGTAGGTCAAGGTTTGACCGAACTACTATAAATTCGGCGTGATCTTTCTTTGTTTTATTTTTTCTTTTAATTTTCGTTAGTCTTTGTGGTGAATTATTTTTGTTTTAGTTTTGTTTTTTGCCTAAGAAAAATTTTAAAATACCAATTCACCCCTCCCACCTCTTGGTTAGCCTTGGACTAGTTCTTAAGGGCTTAACATCTCTAATGAACTTTCAAGTGGTATTAAAGCGGAATTCATAAAATTAAGTTTGAAAACTTTTTGAATTTTTGATCCATGGCTAACTCTAGTAATCGTAATACTGTGGAAGGGTATTCTATTATCCGACCACCTTTGTTTGATAATATTCTTTTTTATTTTTGGAAAACTTGCATGTTTACGTTTTTACAATCAATTGATTATTGCATGTGGATGCTTGTTAAGGATGATTATACACCTCCAACTAAAAAATTGAATGGCATTACTGTTCCACTTTTACTGAATGGACTCTAGATGATAGGGATCTTACACAATTTAATGCAAAATATCTGAACTACTTTTTTTGTGCTTTAAAATATGAAGATTACATGCGTATTTCAAATTGCACAATTGGTAAATAGATTGGGGATAAATTATGTATCACTTATGAAGGAACCAAAGAAGTTAAGTAATCTCGTTTGAATATTTTATTGCATGATTACAAACTTTTTTGTATGAAACCTAATAAAACGATTTCTAAAATGTATACAAGATTTACTCAGATTGTTACTTCATTGCATGCATTAGGAAGAGAACTTACTAACTATGAAAAAGTTAACAAAATTTTAAGATGTTTGCCTTTCTTTTTTGATGCTAAAATTACTACAATTTCTGAATCTAAAGATTTAAATAATTATTCGATCGATAACTTATTTGGTTCACTCATTGCTTATGAGTAAGGGGTGAATCAAAGAAATCTTGATGCAGGTGAGAAGAAGAAGGAGAAAACGGTGGCACTTAAGACGAACGACTCGGACACTAACTCCTCCGGGTCTAAAAGCGATGATGTTGCCTTAATCACTAGGCAATTTAAGAGCTTTATAAGGAAGAAGCACAAGAATCATCAGAAGTGGAAAAAAGGTAAGGGTAACAAAAATTTTAAGAATTCTAATGATACAATTTGTTTTGAATGCAAGAAGTTAGGATATGTTAAAGCTGATTGCCCTACACTCAAGTATCACCCAAGCAAGGAAAAAGATGAGGAGAAACCCAAGTCCAAGAAGGACAAGAAGAGATTCCAAAAGGCATTCTGGGCAGATTCTGCATCAGACTTCTTTGAGATTAAACCTAAAGAGGAGACAACAAACTTGTGCTTAATGATAGACAATAATCTTAGTCAAAGTGACCAAGAAGAGGTATATGAACCAACTTATGATCAATTATTGGAAATTTGTGAGCACATGCATGCATCATATAAAAAACTCAAAAAATATCATACTAGTCTGAAAGCGGAATTTTTAAATTTACAAAAGGAGCATGAAAATCTTTTAAAAGATCACTCCTAAATTGATAGCAATCGTATGACTTTACTTGATGAATTTGATGCATTAAATAAAAAGTACACTAAATTAACCAATGCACATGATTCTTTAAAAATATCTTATGCTGAGTTAGAAAAAGAATTAACAAATCTCAAAGTTTTTGAAAATAAACCATTACATACTTTTCAAAACTTTAAAAGGAAGCATCACCATAGCAGTAGATTAGTGCATCCTTTTCTTGGTGTTAGATATTTTTTATATGGCATGTTATGACACATAGCACACACTTGCAACATTCACCATAGTTCACATTGGGTTTAGAGACCCAAGTTACATGATTCACATAATGTATTGCATTTTACTTTCCATAAGAAAGAACCCAAACATGTTTGAGTTTCTAAATCTGACATTTGATAATTTTGTAGGCAAGCTCTCACAAAAGGCCTTGTGAGAGCATGTGATACCTGGATAGTGGATGCTCTTGACATATGACTAGCGATAACAATAAATTCATTTTTCTAGAGACCAGGACAGGAGGCAAGGTGACTCTTGGAGACAACACCACCAGAAAGGTGGTAGGCTCAGGTATAATTGGTAATTCCAAGAACATTTTGATTGAAAATATTTTGCTTGTAAATGGACTGAAACACAACTTGCTCAGCATCAGTTAGCTTTGCGACAAGGGCTTCATCATAAAATTTTTGGCAAATTCATGCATTATAAGCTTAAATAATAACACTATTTTGCAGGAAAAGCGGATCAATAATGTTTACATGCTTGATTTACATAACATTATATGTGCTGCTTCATTTTGCTTAAAAACTGTTGTTGATGATTCATGATTGTGGCACAAGAGATTATGTCATGCTAATATGAAAACCCTTAGAAAAGTGACCCAAAAAGACCTAGTTAGAGGTGTCCCCAAGTTTAAGTTTTTAAAAGACCACCTTTGTGATGCCTGCCAATTAGGAAAGCAAGTTCACTCCACTTTTCACTCCATTAAAGACATTAGCACCTCTAGACCTTTAAAAGTCCTTTACATGGATTTGTTTGGACCCATTTAGCATTGCCAGCTTGGGAGGAAAAGTTTATGGTTTTGTGATTGTCGATGACTACTCGAGATTTACTTGGATTAGATTTCTATCACACAAAAATGAAACTTTTGATGAGTTTAGAGCCTTCTTCACTTGGATTCAGAAAAAACTAGGTTGTGAGATCTTGAACATCTATAGTGATAATGGGGGAGAGTTTAAAAATGAGAGATTTGGAGATTTTTAGGAGGACAAGGGGATTAGCCACAACTTCTCAGCTCCTAGGACCCCTCAGCAGAACGAGGTAGCTGAAAGGAAGAACCAGACCTTAGTAGAAGCCGCTAGAGCCATGCTTGCTGAGTATTCACTTCCAAAATACTTTTAGGCTGAAGCGGTTAACACAGCTTGTTATGTGTTGAATAGGGTGAATGTTAGAGCCAAATTAGATAAGACGCCCTATGAAATCCTTAAGGGTAGGACACCCAATCTTTCCCATCTTTATATTTTTGGTTGTAAGATTTTCATTCACAACAATGGAAAGTCTCACTCAGAAAAATTTGACCCAAAATCTGATGGAGTGTTCTTAGGATATTCTAGTGTTGGGAAGTCTTTTAGGGTGTTTAATAAGCGGACTTTGGTGGTGGAGAAAACTACTCATGTAGTGTTTGATGAATCTGATCATAGAAAAAGCCTAGAGTTGAGGATGATGATGATGTTGGAGAGATTATCACTGGAGTAGAAAATTTAGAGAAGATGGTAGAGCCCAAGAATATTGAAGGAGTAGGAGAGATTACCCAAGGAGTAGAAAATATAGATCTGGAAGAAAGGGTTGAACCTTCACACACTTTGCCTAGAGATTGGAGATACTCTTTGAGTCACCCTAAAGATCTAATCTTAGGAGACCCTTCTAATGGAGTTAGGACTAGACATGGACTTAGGAAGGAAGTGAACCACTCTGCCTTTATCTCAATGACTGAACCCACCAATATAAATCAAGCCCTTTCTGATGAGTTTTGGATCTTAGCCATGCAGGAGGAGTTGAACCAATTTGTTAGGAATGATATTTGAGAGCATGTAGAAATACCTAAGGGACAAAGTGTAGTTGGAACCAAGTGGGTCTTTAAGAATAAGGTGAATTATTATGGAGTGGTGGTTAGAAACAAGATAAGATTAGTGGCTAAGGGGTATAACCAAATAGAAGGGATAGATTTTGAGGAGACTTTTGCCCGTGTAGCTAGATTGAAAGTCATTAGAGTGCTATTAGCCTTTACCTGTTATAAGGGATTTAAGCTTTTCCAAATAGACATTAAGAGTGTCTTTTTAAATGGGGTAATAAAAGAGAACGTGTTTGTAGAATAACCCCGAGTTTTTAGAGTTTTCAATTTCTAAATCATATTTTCAAATTAAAAAAGGCCTTATATGTATTAAAACAGGCACCCAGAGCTTGGTATGAGAGGCTTAGCACATTCTTACTAGAAAGGGAGTTTGTTAAGGGGAGTGTAGACACCACCCTTTTTCTGAGGAAAGTATGAGATAATTTACTCATTATTCAGATCTATGTCGATGATATACTTTTTAGATCTTTTGATAAGAGACTATGTGATGAATTTTCTAAAATAATGAGTAGAGAGTTTGAGATGAGTATGATGGGAGAGTTGTCCTATTTTTTGGGATTTAGCATAAGACAATTAGATGATGGAATCTTTCTAAATCAATCAAAATACATAAATGACATCTTGAAGAAGTATGAGATGGATAAAGCCAAGCCAATTAATACTCCCATGATCTCCAGTGTTCAGTTAAATAAGGACCCAAGTGGGAAGTCTGTTGATCAAAAGAAATACAGAGGGATGATTGGATCTTTACTTTTCCTGACTGCTAGTCGACCCGATATAATATTTAACATTTTTTTTTGTGCTAGATTTCAAGCCGACCCTAAGGAATCCCACTTGACTACAGTTAAGAGAATTCTTAGATACATTTTAGGGACCCAAAACTTAGGAATCTGGTACCCTAGGCACAACATTTCTTTTAAGATTTTTGGATATTCTGATTTTGATTTTGCAGGATGTAAGATGGATAGAAAATTCACTTCTGGAACTTGTCAATTCATATGAAAATCTTTAGTCTCCTGGTCTAGTAGAAAGAAAACTCTGTTGCACTTTCCACTATTGCAGTCGAGTACATTACTTTAGAAAGTTGTGTGGCCTAAATCCTTTGGTTAAAATAGTAAGTACTAGATTTAGAATTACCTGTAAGCACCATCTCAGTTCTTTGTGACAACACTAGTGCAATCTGTATTTCTAAGAATTCTATCCAACATTCAAGGACTAAGCACATTAACATAATGCATCACTTTATTAGAGACCATGTAACTAAGGGAGACATTAAGTTACATCATGTGGCGACTGAGAATCAACTGGCTGACATATTTACTAAATCACTGGCCTTTGACACTTTCAACACTTTAAGGACCAGATTGAGTGTAATTGACATTAATACATGAACTTGATTTCTACTGATTACGTTGCTTTATTTTTTGGTAGTTTTTTGTATGTAGTTGTTTTCCTTGCTTTTGGTACTTTAGTCTTTGTATGTCTTAATTTATTTTTCCAATCATCGTTAAATTGATATCTTAAGCTTTATATTTATCTTTTTAAAAATTTATAGTTAATATTTTACATCTCTTAATTTGCTAAAGGGTAAAAATAATGTTGATTGTGTCTCTTTTTCTAACCTATTTTGGTGGTAAAATTTTCTTTTCTAAACAAAAGTTTATTTCAAATTAACAACTGGATTTTGTAATTGAGATCTTTTCTACCTTGCTACAGTAATCTAGCTTATATTTATAATAATCAAAGTTTTTTTTTACTTCAAGATTTCTCGTTATCATGTCAATGTATCTCTCATATGATTTTTTATTCTATTTTGTGGCTTGTTCTTCCCTATATTAAAGAGTGAGTTTTTCTTCTTTAATATATAGAAGATATACTCACAACTAAGAATATTTATAAAAAAATCTAGCTTGCAAAAATAATAATAAAAAGTGGCCAATGATGCCAAAAGCAATTGAAAAAAAATATATATATACACAAAGTGTATCAAAAATCAAAAGATGCACAAAGTGCGCCATTTAATGGACAAGAGGCATAAAATGAGCATATAAAAAAGTAAGCTATCTTCCTTTCTTCAAACTCTTAAAACTTAGAAGATTTCATGTATCACTTGAGATTTTTAAGGACTTGAATTCGAATTTCGCGATTATATCAAACTACTTTGATACATTATTCTATAAGATATTTTTTTGAAACCAAGTCTTGATCGGATCTCTTTTTCTCATCCAATTGAATTTTTTGAGTTAGGCCTTTTTATTTCAAAAGACGATTTTACCCTAAAAGAAGTCTAAACTTAGGGTTAACATGATCGAATATTTTACCATTTTTTAGATTTTTGATATTGTTAACTCATTAACTTATAAATTTAAAAAATCAATCACATGGAGACTATATCATGTTCATGCCTTGATTTAAAAAAAAAAAACTTTATTTCTTTGATAGATTTTATGCCTTTTTTTGTTTTAACATTGTTATTTTTTAGTTTTTTTTTTATTATGCTATTTTTATGTAGTTTATTTTTCTTATGGTTGTTTTAGTTTATGTTCTGTTTTTTAGTTTCCTCCTCCTTCTCGTGATGTCAAAAAGGGGAGTAATATGTTGTTCCTTGTACTTTGAATTTAGAATTTAGTAAACTGCTTTTCGTTACACTATTTTCATTAGATTGTCGAAACTGCTTGAAATTTTCTGATAATGTTTGTCATCATCAAAAAAGGGGAGAATGTTACAAATCTAAGTTTATGGATTAGACTTTTGATGATATCAAACATTCATAATTATTTGCGATTGCCTTGCCTACTAACTTTTCAGGTCCACAAGATCGAGTGCAGCTCAAGCCAGCTCAAGATTGGGTTGATTTAGTTTGAGTCAGTTTATAATTTTTCCTTTCTGGAGTCTATTATAAAAGTGGTTCCTGATGCTAAGTAACATTGCACACACACACTTGAGGGTTTTTTTGTTGTTTTCTGTTTTGAGTACATCATCCTAGACGATGTTCATATTGGCCAGGCCGATCCTACTAACAACAGAAATCCTAATTAGGGTATCATGGTTAAGGAAGCCGTCATTAAGCACATGGTCCTGGATGATTCTTGTATCGCTCAGGACGATAAGCTCAAATCAGAAAGAATAAGCTACCATATCTATTTAGGTAAATTTTTTTTTTGGATATCGGCCAGGCTGATCCATTACATCGGCCTGGACGATTTAACACAATTATGTCTAAATTAATTTGATACTTTAGAAAAGTAATTAAGGCTTGATTGATACGATCACATAGTCTTGGATGATCGCAGGATCGTCTGGGACGATTAGTTCAAAAACACTTGGTTGCTCCTAGACGATAAAAAATCAGCCAGCTCTTTTATGAGCGATGTTATGGACGATATTCCTCAGTTTTGAACTAATTGTGAGATCGGCCCAGACGATCAAGCTAATTTTGGATCGTCTAGACCTCCTTTCTGAGCGATTGTCTGGCCGATAATATGTTATTTGAAGTAATGGTACAGGATGATATTTTATCGTCCTAGACGATGTGAATAAAATTTCTTCTGATCGTCCCATGTCGTCCAGGCTGATTGAACTTAATTTGTAATGATCGTACAAGACGTTAGAAATATTGTCCTGGACGATAATGTCGGTTCTTGAAATTATATTTAAATGACCCAAATTTTTTCATGCTCAAGATCTTGAGTGCTGCTGTCTTGACTTGAGAGAGCATAAGAAAAGGGAGGGAGATATAGAGAGAGGAACTTGTGAGGGGGAGTTTGTGAGAGGGTTCACAAAGGTTGCTCCAAGCAAGGTTCCAAGTCTGTCTTCTCCGTTCTTCATCCTTCAGCCTTGGGAGGTTCTTAGGAGGTCTACTTCAGCAAACGGTCCGGGTTCTCTTCCCACTTCAGGAGGAAGCAAAAAGAGTCGGTTCTCTGCCGCACTGGGGTTGGTGAAAAAGAGTCCGTTGTAAAGGCTTCTCCTCATAGCTGTGGGAGCTAAAGGAGAGACACTTAGTTAGTGCAATACTCGAAGGGTGCCTCTGAGGATTGGACATAGGTTAAGATTTGATCGAACCACTATAAATCTGGTGTGATCTTTCTTTATTTATTTTTGTATTTAATTTTCGCATCCGTTAAGTGCAATACTCAAAGGGTGCCTCTGAGGAGTGGACATATGTCAAGGTTTGATCGAACCACTATAAATCCGGTGTGATCTTTCTTTGTTTATTTCCACATTTAATTTCCGCATCCGTTACTCTTTGTGGTGAATTGTTTTGGTTTTAGTTTTGTTCTTTGCCTAAGAAAATTTTTAAAATACCAATTCACCCCCCCCCCCCCTCTCTTGGTTAGCCTCAGGCTAGTTCTTAAGGGCTTAACATCCCTAACAAAATTTTAGAGGGGGGTCTATCTATAGATTTTGAGAGTGACATACTTTATAAATATAGAAAAAAAATCATGGTAAATTAGGAGTGCTCCATCGGACAGCTCATATTGATCTACTCAATCATGAATCATTCATTCAACATTTACATGTCTGAATGATGTTGGAATTAAGTGATCTTAAGCTAGTTGGATTTGTCTCATCGGCCGCTTGATTTGATTATAAGCATGCCTTATTTGAATATCATTTGGTCATAAAATGAATGCCTCAGAGCTTTCAAATATACTTTAAGCCAATGATTTGAGCCCATTTGGGTCTGGATTAGACTGATTTTTGTGTCACTAGGCTCGTCTCATTGAGGCGTTCGATTAGACTATATATTTGTCAAAATTAGAGTTTAGATGGCCCCAAATTCAATTTTAGAAGTTTCTAATTCAGATATGCCTTGAGATTCGATCCCGATCAAGATGTTTTTAGGTGACATATCAATTATTATTTTTGCATTAATTATATTACAAAATTAAAATTATTTAGGAATTTGATTTTCTGAATATGGTCTTTGCACCTCACTTTAGGCTTTTAATTTAATTGGCTTTGATTTCAACTTTACGACATGTAGTCAAGATTGGTTAAAGCCGAGCCGAGTATGTGAGTGTTCATGTTTGTGTTTATTTAATATCAACTTGTTCAAGTTTGGTTCATATTTGTTCAAGCTTTATTGTTTGTGTTCATGTTTGGTTTATTTAAATTAATGAGTGTTCATGTTCAGTTTGTTTAGTGCTTATCGAGCTTTAAACAAACAAGCATGAATGAGCTATAAACGATCTTTACTTTTAGATGTTCATTAACTTAATAAACGAGCTTTATTGAGCTTCCTAACAAACGATTACATCGAGCATGTTCGTGAACATATTTAACGAATTTTTTTAAACTATCAAACAAACATGTTCATGAACATATCTATGAACAAACACATTTATAATAAAAACAATTGTTTATATAAAATGAAAATAACATTAATCAATTTGAACACATTTTTAGATGAAGCTTTTATCGAGTACGAATCGAGCTTTTATCGAGCTTCTTATCGAACTTAATGTCGAGCTTGTTCAAGAGCTTCAAATGATGCTGTTTGCGAACATAAATGAGCCGAACATGTTAGTGTTCAAGTTTGTTTATTTAATAATTGAGTATTTAAAATATTGTTCAAGTTTGCTTGTTTAGTTGATTAAACGATCACAAACGAGCTTTAATCGAACCGAACAACGAGTAGCTTGTCAAACGCTTGGTTCGCTTGCAGCCCTACCTACTCGTCACTTTTTGAACACATTGATTAGATTATCATTATTGATGAGTTCACTAGTAAGGTAGTACATATATGTCGCGTTACTCTTTAATACACTACTAGTGGTCATGTTGGTCTTCCCTATTTAAATTAGTGACATGTATTCCATCATCTTATTGATATCTTGAATTCATTTTAACTTGCTAGTCTAGCAATAAACCTCTTAGCTATATTGCCCACCATTCTTAACCATGATCTTTTAGCTTAGAAAGATCCTTGGCTAGTCATGCCATTTTGGCTTAGTTCATTATATGTATAATTGTGTGCTTTAGGCTATCTGATTTAGCTATACACTTTTGGTTAGGCTCTCTCTCTCTCTCCCTCTCTCGCATTAGGGTAATGCTTTGTTTAACTTGCTAATATATTTACTTATTTTGTCTTGCTTTTAGTAACTCATATAACCTAATCACATTACATTTGATTGAGTTTTGCCCTGATTAAGTCAAATACTTTGGATCAGATTATTCTATTATCCATTCATACTATATGGATGAACAATTTTGATTTTGGATATACACTTTGGCTATTCCTTTCCTTTTAAAATAAGTTGTCTTTACTTTCTACATGTTAAGAATCTTTCTATCTTTTAAGTACTTATACTATATTTAAACATTTGAATCCTGTTTGATAGTTGATGGTCTCAATTTCTCTCTCTTACATATACATAAGGTTCAGTTAGTGCTGGTTAGGTAGAATGATTCTATAATTTTAGGGCACAACTTGTGGACATAATAAATTGATTATCATTATTTGGTGATAGTCCATTTAATAATAATAATAATCTTATCATAACCTGATCTCATATATGAAATGTCACTTTAATTTTATAAAAAATTAACTTTATTATTTTAGTCCATATATAAGAATAATTTTTTTTTTGAAAAACCTTTAAATTTTAGGCTTTGAAATTTTATAAAAAACTATCCATATATTTTCAAATTCTTTCAACAATATCAAATCAATTTAAAATTCAACTTTAAAAAATTTATTAAAAATGTTAAGGTGGTAGACCTTAGTTTGATTGGATTCTTGAGATGAATAAGCCTAATAACAACATGTCACAATCACATGAGTTGATTCAATTATACTAAAGCTTTTGCAAATACTTAGGTGCTATGATAGGTTACAACCACTTAGTGGTTTAGTACTGTGAGAATATAATTAGGTTTACACTTTGCTAGAAGAACTTTTTTATGCATGGCATATGGCTTGTTAGGTTGTATTTAGCTAGGATATATGCTCATTAGTTGGTGCTTGATTCATTTCGCCACTTTTGTGCGCTAGGATATAAATATTTTTTCTTGCTGATGTCATATGTACGACCATTGCTATTTTATTTTATATCGGGGTCTTGCATCCAATATGTAAAAAAAAAAGCTTATTTTGGAGTAAATCAACCTACGATGTCCATTAGATTATAGCTTCAAGTCAAGGGTAGGTCTTAAATGACAAGGTTCAATCTTAAGATGACTAAGAAGGTCTATGTAACTTGTGAATAGCTCCTACTATGTTAGTTGTTTTAAATTTGATAAAAACTATGGATTTGCAAATGACTTCTTTTAATATGTTAGCCTATTATTTCCCATAAATTCGATCGGGTTTGATCCAAACCATTGAGTCTTGTACAAATTGAGTCAACAAACTCAAAACACAAGAACATTGGTTGCAGTAAAAATTGAGGTCAATGCATTTCTCTCTCTCTAGTTTTAAAAATTTATCACTCATTTAATAGTTCTTTATGTAAACACTACAAGAAAATGGGTCAATAGTGACCAAAAAATAGAGACAAAAATAAATTAGTCGCTAAAGATATCTTTTAGCGACCAAAAATTAGTAGGGCCTCTAAATAATAAGAAGTTTGATATTAGCCACAAAAAAAAAAAAATTTGGCCGCTAATTTTGTCACTAAAAATCTAGAGAATCTTTTTCTCATATATATACATGTTATTGTACTAACAAATTATTATTTTTAATTGTGTACATAATCGTATACTTCGCAGATATGTCAGGGGTCCAAAAGGATAGCACATCCTAACGGGGTTCGACCTGCCCGGTCAGGTCGCGGGGTCGAGGGGCAGCGCCCCTGCGGGGGTTTTCAGGGGCAGCGCCCCCAGAAATTTTTTTTATTGCAATAATATTTTTAAAATTCAAATTAATAAATAAAATAATTAATTTAATTTAATATTTATATTTTTATGATGATAAATCTAATAATTTATTGATGAAATAAATTATAATATATAATATTTAAATTTTATCAATTACTTATTTAAATAAAATTATACATTATACCAAATACTCTCCCGATCGCGCGACTCAGTCTCACGCACGCAACTAGCTTCTCTTTTTCTCTATTTGCCCTAGATACCTCCTTAGCGACGAAGACATCAAACTGCGCCGACTACAATCGCCAACTGCAAATCGACAGTTTTCACGGCCACGACCTCTTTTATTATCGCGTTGATATGAGTTTCTTCACTCACAGTTCTTCGAAAAATATCGCAAACTCGCCTCCGCCGGTTCCTTCTTCTCAGGTTTTTCTAATACCATTCTTCCTATTTTAATTTCAAAATTTTATGATCTTCTTTATACTATGCTTGCCTCTTATTTTTATGGTATCATTCAATATTATTGATTGTTATTGTTGCTTTAAGAGTTTAGGTTTGATTTTGAATGACTTAGTTGAAAAGATCCAATGGCTATTTCTGTATTGGATTTAATATTTATGCTCTATTGATCCTCTGTGTAAAGTTTTAATAAATTCCCTCTTGCTGATCTTGGTCGTTCTTTGGATTGACATCCATTCAGTGATGATCCACAAATTGCATTGTCAAGATTCATCTCCTCATCTTGATAGGAGGTCGAAATCAAAAAGGCAATCAATTTTATTAACTTATGGACAAAATGTTTGGAATCTAAAAATGGTCACCACATCAACTGCACTAGTCTTCAATAAAAATCATTTAGTAAACAATAAATTAAGAATGAAAAAATCTATTGAGGAATCATCAATCATTAGTGAATATACTCCTGTAGATCATCACAATGTAGTATGGAAATCCATGAAAGATATGATGGATCACTTAAAGGAAAGTATTAGATAAATGAAGAATAAGAGGCTATAAAGAATGTGGAAAAAAGTTTGTAAGATAAAGAAATCGCTGAGAGTGTATCTATATAAAAATATAAGAAGAAAATGAAAATGAATATGAGAAAGAGTGAGAATAACGAAGAAGAAAATGGTGATAATGAAGAGTATGTTTCTAATTTGACTTGCGGTCTTTTAGATTAGTTAAGTCAGAAAGATAAATAAATAGCTTGGATGATAAAGGAGATGGAAGCGTTAACTACTTCTATTGCAACCCTCTAAATTAATAAGGCTCCTTCAATTAAGGCTCAGATAAATTCTATTCAGTTGAATCTGTTATGTATTATAACATATACAAAGAGGAAAAAAATAAAAATAAAATTAAAATAAAAAATGAGAATAGTAAAAATAATATACATCAAATAAATTATAGAATAACCAGTCACAGAGGCTTTAGCAGAGCCTATTGGTATGACATAATTGATATTTGTTATGCAAATATTGCCATAACTAATGTGCTTTCTGTAAAGTAATCAATGGATAATCAAAAGAAACTATAGCAATTAAAATCTTGATAATATTAACTGTTAATATGGATATATAAAAAAAATAAAATAAAGGGATAAGCAAGAAACTAAAAAGAGAATATGACATTTTATTTTATATTCTTTAACTTAAGAGTTGTTTCATTAGATGAGAAATGAGTGTTAATGATTTTAATTAAAAAAATATTTAAAATTTTGATGTTTGTTTTTATAGACTTTTTCCTTTTGATAATTGACACTGATTTCTAAAATATTATTATATTATCAAAATTTTATATGCAATACATAGATTATCAGCATTCATAGCAATGAACTTTTAATATTTTCTTCAAACTTCATGTCTCTCCATTAACATTGAATTTTGTATTGTCTTCACAAAAAAAATTTCAAATGATAAATGATTTGAAGCATATTATTTATGAATATTTACCTAAATTTAAATAATTTTTGAAAAGGGGTATAAGATTAATAGTCAAGCAATAATTATTTTTTCTTCATAATTTTATCAGGCAAAAGCAATGGATAAAAGTTGGATTAATCTCAACGACAGACGTTTGCGACAATATAAAGATGGAGTTACTACATTTATTAAGTTTGCCCGTGAAAATAATCCTCAAAAGGAGAAGATTCGGTGCCCATGTCGATACTGTGCAAATATCTTTTCTCAGACTTATGGCGTCGTAGAGAATCATTTACTAATTAATGGAATGCAAACATCATACATTGAGTGGACTTGTCATGGGGAAACATCTCAAGCTTTCAGTGATGCAGATTTAGGCAGAAGAGATGTGAATGATCTTAATAATTCATATGAAGAGGTTGATGAGATTCAAGAAATCTTAGAGGATATACATAGGGGAACTTTCATGAACTCTTCTCCCAATAAATCACTAGATGAGGAATGTGATAATATTATCGACAAAGATGAAACAGATATATTTGATAGACTACTAAAGGATGCACAACGTGATTTATACCCTGGTTCAGATTTATCTATGCTGTCAGCTCTTGTAAAGTTACTACACATTAAAGTTCTTAATCGTTGGACAAATAAATCATTCAACATGATCCTTGAATTCATAAAATCTATCTTGCCAAAGGGTGAAACACTTCCGTCTTTATATTATGAATCAAGGAAGATTCTATCAGACCTCGGATTGGGATGTGAAAAGATTCATGCTTGCAAAAATGATTGTGCTTTATTTTGGAAAGATAATGAGGATAAAAAAGAATGTCCTGAGTGTATGGAATCAAGATGGAAAGTTAATGATGTAAAAGGAAAGAAAATTCATCATAAAATTCTACGCTATTTTCCCATTACATCTCGATTACAACGATTATTTATGTCAAGAAAAACTGCTTATGAAATGAGGTGGCATAAGGAAAATCATTTTGTTGATGAAAATTTATTAAGACATCCAGTTGATTCTAAAGTTTAGAAGGATTTTGATATTAGCTTTCCTTGGTTTGCAGAAGATTCTCGTAATGTACGCCTTGCATTAGCTTCAGATGGATTCAATCCTTTTGGTAATATGAGCACTTCTTATAGCATGTGGCCCGTCATTCTTATACCATATAATTTACCTCCTTGGAACTGTATGTCTTCTGAGTTTATGTTTATGACACTATTAATTCCTGGTCCAGTTGCTCCTGGGAAAGAAATAGATGTGTATTTAAAGCCTCTTATTGAAGAATTAAATGACTTGTGGGTGAATGGTATCAAAACTTATGATTCTGTTAGTAAGAATACCTTTCAAATGCATGCTGCTCTTCTATGGACTATAAATGATTTTCCAGCTTATGGTATATTGTCGGGTCATAAAGTACATGGTTATAAAGCTTGCCCAATATGTGATAGTGAAACTACTTCACAATATTTACGAAACAAAATTGTTACATGGGTCACAGACGTTTCTTGCCTAAGGAGCATAAATGGAGAAAAAGTAAAAAATTTAATGGAAAACATGAAGTTAGAGTGAGACCTCAAATTTTATCAGGAGATGAAATATTATCAGAAATGGAATCATTAAAGGATTTGAAGTTTGGAAAGCATCCTAGCTACAAAAAAAGAAAACGTAATCTTCATGAATCAACTTGGACAAAAAAAATGTATTTTTTGAGTTGCCTTATTGGAGAAGTCTCACGTTACGTCATAATCTTGATGTAATGCACATTGAAAAGAATATTTGTGACAACATTCTGGGGACTTTATTAAATATAGAAGGAAATACAAAAGATACAGAGAAAGCTCGTTTGGATCTACAAGATATGGGCATAAGGCATGAGCTACATTTGCAAAAACAAGGTGAGAAGTTTCTTAAACCTCCAGCCTCTTACACACTTACTCCAAAAGAGATAGAAGGGTTTCTCAACTTTGTTAGATCAATAAAGTTTCCAGACGGTTACACAGCAAATATATCTAGATCAGTACATATTCGAAATGGCAAGCTTATGGGATTAAAAAGTCATGATTGCCATGTGTTGTTACAACGAATCCTTCCTTTAGGATTGCGTGAATATTTAAATAAAGATGTGCATAATGCTATAAGTGATTTGTCAAGATTTTTCAGGATATTATGTGCTAAGACATTGAGATTGGATGTGTTGGAGAAATTAGAAGATATGATCGTTAATACAATTTGTCAGTTTGAAATGATATTTCCACCTGCTTTCTTTGACATAATGGTTCACTTGGCTGTTCATTTGCCGCGTGAGGCTAGGCTTGCTGGACCTGTTCAGTATAGGTGGATGTATCCAATTGAAAGGTTACTTCTTGTACTAGTAACATTTATTTTTTATATATATTTTATTCATTATTTGCATAAATTTTTATTAAAATTTGTTTATATGCTAGAAATCTAAGTGTTCATAAAGGGAATGTTATGAACAAAGCTCATCCTGAAGGATCAATTGCAGAAGCTTATATTGTTAATGAAGCATTAACATTTTGTTCTAGATACCTCCATGGCATGAAGAGTAAAAATAATCAAGATGAAGAATATAATGATGATGTTCATTTGCATGAAAATCAACTTTCAATTTTCTCTAGAAGAATTCATCTTTTTGGTCAACCACATTTCACTATATTATCTTGGAGTGAGTACAATTTAGTTCGATGGTATGTTCTTAACAATTGTGAAGAGTTAAAGCCATACCTCAGGTACGTAATTAACTAAATTGCTGATAATATTAAACTTATTTACAAATAATATATTACTCTATAATTAAATCTTATAAAAATTATGTATCAGTGAACATGAGAATGAGTTAAGAAAAGAATATTCATTTATTCAAGATGTGGCAACAAAGCAAAAAGATCAATTTCCATTTTGGTTTGAACAAAGAGTAAGATACTCAATTCTTAATTTTATTTGCTATTTATATTTCTAAATTTTTTTCTAATGTTAACAATTTCACAAAATTTGATTTTTTTGTCTTATAGATGAAGAGCTTGAATCTTCATAAATCACTAGAAGGTAACGAAGATCTTTATTCTTTAGCAATGGGTCCAGATATTCGTGTTAATGTATATTCAGGGTGCATTGTTAATGGAGTTAAGTTTCTAGTCAACCAACGTGACATTCGAAGGGTAACCCAGAATAGTGGTGTATCAGTTCAAGGTTCTCATAAAGATAAAAGTATTGATTTCTATGGGGTTTTAACTGATGTTATTGATTTAAGCTATATTGATGGAAATCATATAGTATTGTTCAAGTGCAAATGGTTTGATCTTGAGCATAAAAAGCCCATTGTAATTGATGATGATTTCACATCTATTAATATGAGTAAAACTTGGTATGATAATGATCCTTATGTATTAGCAGGTCAAGTTACTCAAGTATTTTATGTTCAAGATACAAAATTAAGAGGTGATTGGCATGTTGTACAGAAAGTGCAGCATAGACATTTATTTGATCCTACCCTCTTGAATTACTTGAATGAAAATCAACTTAACACGGATCAGCTAACTAAAAATATAACATATCAAGAAGATGAGCAAAATGATATAAACTTTCAAGATGATTTTGGTGAGATTGGTCTCTTACATAGAGAAGATGTAGAGCCACAAATTTTGGAATCTGTACAAAATGTGCATTTACAACCAACTCAGACTACTGATTTTATATGTGATGAAGATGAAGAAGAGGAATATGATGCAACATTAGCTGAATATTTTAGTGAAGATGATGTTGATGTACATATCAACATTGATATTGATAAAGACTAGGTTGTTCTTTATGACTTATTTGTTTCATATATTATAATAACTTGATATATTTGCTTTTCAATAATGTATTTTTTGTTTCATTTTGCAGTTTATTAAGTCATGGGTCCAGGAAAACGGATAAGCTCTCGAATAATTGCAAATTACTCACATTTGTTTGCACCATCAACAAGTAATAATGTGAAGTCTTCCTTAAATAATGATGCTTCACATGTCGTATCTACTGTTAATACTGGTAAGTTGGTATTTTTTTACCTCATTAGGTTAAATTATTTTTAATATTTTTTTCTCTTTCAGGCTTAAATATTATCCTTTGATAAATATAATTTATTTTGTACATTAGTAGCTATTACTCTTAACTGTTTGCATGTATCAATTGAAGGAGGTTTGCCTATTGGAGAAGCATCTCCAATAGCTGATAGGCCAAGTTTACCTCATCCGTTAGTATCAGAGACTGAGACAACTATCATTGGTATTATTATTTATGGCTTCTTTAAATTTAATAATTTTGAAAAATATAAATGACTTTCTTATTTACTTTTTTTTCAGCTTCAAGTTCTAATAAAAAAAGGGGTCCTAATAGAGGTGTAACATTAGAGGAGCATTACAGAACAAAAGGTAAGGTATCAATAATCATTCCAGAGGGCTTGAATAGGCCAGTTGGAGAGCATCACTCAAAGTTGTCTAGAGAAGCGGGTATTATAATTAGAAACTTTGCACCCATGCAAGTCGAAAGATGGGATCAAGTTAGTGATGCTGATAAAGAAATACTTTTAAAAACATTGATGGTAATAAATTTAAAGATTTTTTTAGTTATTTTTTATCTAAAATTCAATTCCGTTTATGAATATCATTTATCTTTATGTTTTACCTTTTGTTACTTTCGACATAGAAGCTAAAAAATTGATGGTAATAACTATTGTGCTTTTCTTCTACTTTTACATAGCACTGTTTTTTTTTTTTTTTTTTTTTTTTTTTTTTTTTTTTTTTTTTTTTTTTTTTGAGAGGCAAAAATTGATGGTAATAACTATTGTGCAACGATCAAGTCAAATGTTATAGGCACATTAGGATATAGGATAAAACCCATGGATTTACTTTCTTCATTATTTGAAAGAATCAAGATCACCATTTATCAACTATGGCTGGAACAAAGGTTTGTTCAGCCTTCTATGCATACATTACTCTTATCCAAACCAATCCTAGATTTGCACTCACGCTTCTCAAAGTACTATAGAATAGACTACTCATGCTTCTCTACGTACTGTAGCACAAGTCAAAATCAAATGTTGCACTTCATGGTTCACAGCATTATATTCTAAATGAATCTAAAATCAAATGGTAATACAAAGTATCAATGTTATATACAAAAGCCTAAAATTCACATGATTGCATTAACTAATAAGAGAGCTACCTTGTCAGATTTATTTTTTTCTTGTTATGTTTTTTTTAGAAGCATTCCAGCATACAAAAAGTGCAACCTAAAGACAAGACGAACTTCTTGCAGGCTTACGCCAAACTAATCAAAAACTAGTTTTTCAGTTTTACTTCAGCCAGCTAAATGCTCCAACAATCTATAAAAACTCATTGTAAATAAGCTCAACTAATGCTAAGGCCAAGACATGATTAATCAGTTGGTGCTATTATTTTCTTAAACTTTGAAGCAATCACAGCATAATAAATGTGGAAAATTAATCTCAAGCAACATCAACACTCAATAGGAATAAATGGTATGAGAATTCTTAGAGTCGACATAAAATAGTAGGGACAAAACTAATGATGATTCATGATTTGTTAGGAAAACCGAAAATAAGAACGAAAAAGAAATTATAATTTGGAAAGTCCCGGTATCTCACATGCCCAAATGTATGACCCAAGTTCAAGGTAGCCCGTAGCCCACTTTCCTTCTCATCTAAGGAACCAACTTTAGAGAAACAACTAATAAGCCTTCATGGTTCAAATTCCAAAGGTTTATCATGCTTTGGCTTCATTTTATTACCGTGGTGTTGCCATGTTTCGTTGTTTGATATGAATTATACAATAAAGCTATCAGCACTCAAATAAGAAGTTGCTTCCTTGGAATGTATCGCTCACATTCATGAATTCCTAAAAAGTGCATGTACTATATCAGTTTTCATTTTGCATTTGTCAGACATGTTATAATTTTGATATGCAAGGCTTTTTGAAAGGAAGAGTAGTTGCTAAGCTTTATCTAAGGATGCTTTAATTTTTATTTTTTTTTGTCTTTGTTTTCTAAATAACATGCTCATACACCAGCACATACAAAATTCATAATTTAAGTGACTACCAAGAAAGCTTGTACGCATAGTGCTACATGAAACTTTATTTATTTGATGGTCTCTGAAAATATTTTTTCTACTTGTTTGGAATACTTGTTTCCTTTCCTTAGTAGCTCTTTGTTTTCTAAATAACATGCTCATACACCAGCACATATTTTTCAGTATTTTATTTATTCTGCTTTCTATTAATCTGTGAACTTGATCAGAAGTGGCATGGGAGTTTTTCATGCATTATTGTTGTTTGTAATTGTTCTGATCGTTTCATCAGGAAGAATGAAAATTAAACGTTTCTTTCAAAAAAAAAATTGTAGGTAAAGATTAATTTGTCCATTGAAGAATCACATGTAAAAGATTGTGTGATGCACACGATGAGTAAGAGATTTTCTGATTTTCGCTCAAAGGCTTATGTACATTATAAAAAACATGGAGGTGGAATGTTAGCAAGACAAAAGCCTTACAAAGAACTTATCGAGAGACCAGATGATTGGATTTGGTTATGTAATTTTTTTGACTCAGAAACCTTTAAGGTTTGTCTTTAATTTTAAAAAAAATTAGTATTAAAGATAATATTGTTATTATTGATTGATGAAACTTCTTATTATGTAAAGATTTTGTGAGGAAAAAATATGAGTATTAAAGATAATATAAAAAAAATGAGATGAACATATATATAAAAGAAATTCATATTAAAATGTTTAAATTTCAAGCATATGAAGATCAAATTTTCTTGTTACTTTTTTTTTTTTTGTTATATTATATTTAATCAATTTTTTTTATACAGAAAAAATCGGAATCAAATTGTCGAAATCGTTCGATGTTGAAGGTCATTCACCGAATGGGCACAGTCCCTTGTAGCTCATTTATATGACCAGGTATCTATAATTTTTTAGTTGTTTAAATTTTGAAAACTATTAATTTGCAAATGACTTCTTTTAATATGTTAGCCTATTATTTCCCATAAATTCGATCGGGTTTGATCCAAACCATTGAGCCTTGTACAAATTGAGTCAACAAACTCAAAACACAAGAACATTGGTTGCAGTAAAAATTGAGGTCAATGCATCTCTCTCTCTCTCTCTAGTTTTGTAAATTTATCACTCATTTAATAGTTCTTTATGTAAAGCTAAAACTTAATTTTCCGTCTTATTATTAACGTGCACTTTTTAAGGGAAAACATATATTCTAAATCTTACTTCGTTTGGGATACTATTTGACCACTATTTTTTATTTGCTTTCGACTAATTTTTGCATTAGAAAGCTTCAGTAAAAAATAGTAAGAAAATCATCCCCAACGAGGCTTCGTTTGTGACGTCTTTCTAACCTGCTTCTTAAAGCAATTTCTAATAAAAAATTAAAAATTTGTACTAAAAAAATACTTTAAAAAGCAATAAAAAAGCCGTCTAAAATGAAACCTAAGCTACAATATTAGTTATATAAGATGAAGCTAGTTACGAAAACGAATGTCACAATATTAGTTACAGATCAAAATCTGTACAAAAATGTAAAAATTATTTAGCAAATAATATAACATAGGCGTGACATAAACTTGTGACCATTGCCATCAGAATCTAGGATAAATAATGAGACTATTGAGTAAGGTTTTCAATAACCATTGAGGTGCTTTTTTTAACCCTTAACATATATATTGGAACAGTCCAAGAGTTTGTTTATGATAACTTTATAAGAGCTTTATTTTTCAAACAATTATAATTTTATTTTCTTACTACTTTTCAAATATTTTTAAGTTGAAATGCTATTTTTCATAATCATAATAGCCAACTTATTTTCCCTACAACAACTTCATAAAAAACTTTATGAAGCTTTTCGGAGTAGAGATTGCATAAAATCTTCTACACTCATGGTGGCGGTTAGGGGTGTCAATATTTGACAAGACACGAAAATCCGACCCGAACCCAACCCGAAAAATCCGGGTTAGACCCGACCTGATTTCAAAACGGGTCGGGTTCCATAAATTGACTCATTTGAAAAATGGGTCGGGTTCGAGTTGACCGTTCCGGCGCCGGCAGAACCCAAAACCGGGTCAGGACCCGCTGGGTCGGGTCCGGGTTTGAATTTCCGACCCGTTTGTCTACCCGGGTCGGGTTAGGGTCGACCCGTTTGAACCGGGGTCAATTCTGGGTTCGACCCGAACCCGACCCGTGACCCAAAATTGACACCCCTAGTGGCGGAGAGAGAGAGAGAGAGAGAGAGAGAGAGAGAGAGAGAGAGAGGTTTAGTTTATGATGACTTTCTTACTGCTTCTTAAATCAATTTTTTAATATAAATTTTTTACTTATTGTACTAAAAAACTGTTTTAAGAAGCAGTAGGAAAACCGTCCCAAATAAAGCCTTAATTTCTCTACACACATAAGTTCAAGAAGTAGGAATTTAACCACATTAAAATGTTATTACACATTTTTTGCTACCTACTTGCATTTATATATATTTAGACTTCATTTTGAACAATTTTCTTACTACTTTATAAAACAGCTATATAATAACTTTTGTACTAAAAAATTATTTTAGAAGCAATAAAAAATTGTCTCATACAAAACCTTATTTTACTTATATATTCATGTTAATATATGAATGGTGGAATTGTATATTTATATGCTATTATAATAAAGCATATATTTGAGATGTCTATAGTATTTTTTATACTATAAACTGAAAATATTCTTTAATAAACAAAGCACAACTAAAATTGCAAACAATGAAAGCAAATAGTACTTAGCGACATCTGAGAAAGATTTGATCAACTTCATAAAATTGTATAAATTTACACCCCTTTACAAGTATATAAATATAATCACACAATTCTTATATTGTAGAAATTTTTTTTTTTTTTGAAATTCCCCACCATACGATCCAATATCAATCAACCGGCCCAGCAATCCAACACGTCATTCCTCGATTCAATCCTATACGTCCATTTCACGACAGATCGATCACAAAACATAATAAAGTGAGCTCGGCCCATTCTAAGCTTTGGGCCGCTAAGGGGCCCGCCTCTCTTGACCACCCACTTCCGAAGTGCTCCACTGCCCAGGAAGTCACTTCCCCCACTTACTATCTAGGCGTAACTTGCCAGTGGACCTTTCCCTTCGCTGCTCTGTCAGACGCTTCAACGCACGTGGGAGTCAAAGTTGCACACACGTGGGTGTGTCAGAATCCGTGTAAAGCACAAAGCAGACTACAAAAGCCGACCACCTCACTGGACCAAACTCTAGTCTCTCCTCTTCGAGAGACACATAAATATTATTTAAGCAAACGAAAATATAATATTAATTAATAAATAAGACACAACAAAAAGGAGAAATATATAATATTGTGCCTTATTTTTAATTTAATATGATATTTTCCACCGAATAAAATATTACTTAATATATAGGAGCTAGGAGGCTACGACACCACACGTGCGGAGGAGAGCCGGTCAAATGCTACCTTCTTTTCTTCCTCGTGACACGCACAGGCATCCCAGACTTCATCCGTACCGTCGGGAAGTTGACCACCTGGTCGTCGTCGGCCACCCACCTGTCCACCAAAATGTTCGCGTCAAAACATGCACACGTGTGGAACTGTATCTACAAAGCCAATTACGCACACGTGCACACAAAGGTGATGTGATCTGTGTGGCCATATACGATCTCCTTATTCAGAAGGATAAGTATCTGATCAAAATGATTAAAAGAACCAGTCGTTCAAATATCTCATATCCAACAATTTGAACTGCTTTGAATTTTACTTCTGTAGCAATAGTGCTCTTTGGAGGTATTTAATGATGTGATGTAACAGAGACACGTGTGGTTGGTGGCGCACGTGTGGTGTGGGCAAAGGTAATTAAGGCAAATAAAATGAAGGGTTATCCTTACGTGAAGCTGGTGACCAAGTGGTGAAGAAAGATGGAAGCTTCCAGCCTGGCGAGATCAAGCCCGGGGCAGAGACGCTGCCCACCTCCAAAAGGAGTAAAACTGCAACTACTCATGTCCTTTTCCTGCGTGTTACAATTCAACAACAGCAACAGTAGTTATCAGAGAAGAAGATACTGAGCCAATCTGAGTAGAGAGGTTGATAATAATATTCATCTCTAAGTTCT
Organism: Dendrobium huoshanense; assembly: GCA_016618105.1. NCBI lineage: Eukaryota > Viridiplantae > Streptophyta > Magnoliopsida > Asparagales > Orchidaceae > Dendrobium > Dendrobium huoshanense. The sequence continues at coordinate 31,361,094 of CM028357.1, forward strand.
TTAACTGGCCATATATGCATGACAAGCACAAAATAGTCGGTGCAGATCGAGTTGATCGGGGCAAGGAATCACATGCAAATGCAAAAGCTTAACGGAAAACTTTTTGTTCATATTATTATGATCAATTTAGGCTTTGTTTGAGACGGATTTTCTTACTTTAAAGCAACTTTTTAGTATAAAATTTTTATTTTTTATACTAAAAAGCTGTTTTATGAAATGGTAAGAAAGCATCCGAAATTTGGTCGGTTGGTCTTAAGTAAACCCGACGAAATTTCTAACAGATTACATTCCGCCATCATGTAATCCGCCGGCATTATCGGCGGATAATTCACGAGTGTTACCGACGGAAAATCTATCAGTTTTTTACAATTTTTTCTGACAGATTCCGCTGGATCATGAGCCAATTTTTTTCATTAATCACTGAATTATTTTGCCATGTAGAGGAGAAGCAGGCTGTGACCACAAATATACCTTCCATCGCCATGGATTGAATCTGTGGGGCTCATCATACATGGCTTCGTCGAGATGAACCGATCTGAAGTAGGTGAAGACGCACCAGCCATTGGGTATCAGGTGTCCCTTCACCTCCACGTCTCTCACCGCCTTGCGCATGATCCCTCCTATAATATTCCCCAGCCTGAGAGTCTCCGTTATCACCTATATATATTTTATGTCATTCCATCAAGTCAATCAATAAGGGTCAGCACATATAGTATTCGTTGCTAGCTCTTACATCTTGTGTGAATGACAAAGACATGTAGTCGTTCCACTGTAAAGAATCCTGCCCCTGACGACATCTCCTCTCCTTAAGTTCCATATTCTCCTCCTGAGAATTATTAATTAACTTATCATATAACTTCAACTGGTAAGAACATTTTAAAAGGTGAATTATAATATTCTTATCAAATTTTTGAATTTATTTTTTAATCATCTTAATATAAATTTTGATTAATTCTTATATATTTCATTTATCTCTAATCAAAGCAATTAAACCTACCCATTTTATAAATTGGTCTAGAGATAAATCTCATCTTACATAGAAATCTATTCATTAAATTGGGAAAGGGTGTTTGGGGGTTGCAACATTTTATAAAATTGTTCGTAAATTTATTTTGGAAAAACTAATTTAGCTATTTTTATTAAAAAAATAAATTTTCATTACAAAAATCTTTAAATATTAGAGGAAAAACAACAAAAAAATAATATCCAAAATAATTATGACTATTATATGAAAAACAAAATAGTTAAAAAATTATCTCAAATAAAACGCTACATTTGGGGCAGCTTTTTTACTATTTTTTAAAGTAGTTTTTTACTACAAAAGTTTCTTAAACAAAAACTTTTGTACTAAAAACCTCTTTTTAGGCTTCGTTTGGGACGGCTTTTTTATTGCTTTCTAAAACGGAGTTTTAGTACAAAAATAAAAAAATTTGTACTAAAACTCCATTTTAGAAAGCAATAAAAAAGCCGCCCCAAACGAACCCTTAAAAGCAATAAAAAAGCTGTCCCAAATGAAATCTAAGGCTTCGTTTAGGACGGCTTTTTTATTACTTTCTAAAACGGAGTTTTAATACAAAAATAAAAAATTTTATACTAAAACTCCGTTTTAGAAAGCAGTAAAAAAACCATCCCAAACGAAGCCTAAATCTCACAATAAAAAAAAAAAAAGTTCTTATATTAAAAAAAGTTTCAAGTTTTGATAATTTTATTCCTACAAACGCATATTTTGAATATAAAAAGAGATCCACAAAGGCATAATATACTTTTTTGTGAGATTGATTTTGTCCTAAGTGTAGTTAACAGCGAAATGAGTTAATAAAAACAATAAATTATTTTAACCACAATTGACTAATGATGGATTCATGATTACTTTATTAAGCCTGCAGTCTTTTGTACTAATGGCCCCATAGCCTAATGAATGAATAAATAGAATTGTAAAACCAAAAAAGAAAAATAAAGGAGATGCTAACAAAGCTATCAGCCAACGTTTGGCATCTCCTTTGCTTTGTTTCACATAACCTAACCCATATTCCTTCTAATGCCCATCTCCGCTAGAATTAATATATAATAAACAATAATATTAATTAATTAGAGATAAGTAATTAGCATATTCTTTTATTTATTGTGTATTTATTAGAAATAAGTAATTATCATATTCTTTTAATTAGAAATAATCTGTAATCAGATATTTCACTTTTTTTTTTTTCATTTGATATTCCGACGATTAAAAAATTTCCGAAAAAAAAGAAAGAAAGAGTACCTCCAGCTGCCGGAGAGCGAGAGGGCAGCTGCTAAGATACTTGACGGCGAGGGTGATGAGCACCGGCACGGAGTCCTCCGCCGGAATCATGAGGTCGATCATGTTGTCGGAAATCAGCTCGTCGGTTAGTTCCTCCGACGTGTCGCTGATGAGAACGTCAATAACGTCCTTAGGCGTCTCCCCCACCAGACCGGAGCTCCTCTTCCTCCTCTTCTCTTCTATGACCTTCTTCAGCAGCATCACCATCTTTTTCTTCGCCTGTACAAAATTATTATTATTTGAAGAACGAATTTAATTACTAAAAAAGAATTATTAATTAGGTACCTTAAGGGATCTGTAAAGCCTGGTCCCCGGAAGGTTGACAGGGAGAGATATCAATCCAGCAATAAATTCGTGAAATTCTCGCTTGAGGAAGCGCATCTCATCGCCGGGCTCGAGCCCAATAAGCCCCTTCACCAGTATCTGAAACACAATCTAATCGAGAAAACACGTCAACAAACTTTCCTTGCGAGTACCGCGCCTCTTTCACTCTGCGCGAAAAGAGCCTCTGCAAACATAATTGCGCACGCACGTGTGTACGTACAGAGAAAGAGAAAGAGAAAGAGAAAGAAAGAGATGGAGAGGGAGAGACTGACATGCTTGGTCTCGTCCTGGATGAGGATGGGACTGGTTTCGGGCCAGGAGTCCATGGCCCGGCGCACGTAAGACTGCATGTCGGCGGTGATCTGCGACTTGAGGTGTGGGGATTTGAAGAAGCCGCCGATGAGGCCGTGAACGCGGCGCTGAAGCGCGCCGTTGATGAGCAGAATCGACGACTTCCCCATAAGCTCGGAGAGAGATTTGGGGTAAGACGGAACGAAAGCCCGCGCGTCGCTTTGCAGGACGAAGCGGCTGACTTCTGCGTCCGTGGACACGATAGTCGGACTCCCGAATAAGTGCGATTTGAACACCTTTCCGTAGAGGAGACGGCGGCGGTTCATGAAGGACTCGGGCCGGGGGGAGTACGCAGCCGAGACGAACTCGAGTGTTTCGCCGATGACGGGCCAGCCGAGAGAGCCGCGGGGGAGGCTCGTGTGGGCCGGGCCGGGTCGGGCTCCGGCCCGGCGGAGACGCAGAACGGTGATGGTGAAGAGGACGACAGAGAGGACGGAGAGAAGGAGGATGGGCGCCATATTGGATATGCGGAGCGCGCACGAGTGGCGAATATAAAGGAGGAAGTGCAAGGGGCTTTGTCTGGAAATAGTAGGAGGGGTTCAACTTGTGGGAAACTGGGTGGGGGTCACGTTGGGGGCAAATTATTACATCCCGTCACCGATGACCGGACTTAGAAATAAGTCCGAATATCCTCTAAAAATTTGAGGCTTGGAATGTACATGTGTCAGCGGAATTTAAGTCAAGCGCGTCAAAAGCACAGGTAAAGCGCAGTTAAAACACAGTGAAAGCGCGCCCAAAGCGCACAGTCAAAGCGCGGTCAATGTGACAACTTTTTAGTGGATGTTCGGATTTATTTTCTAGATCCGGTGAGCAGATGTAATAATTTG